>JAJSOF020000009.1:2217723-2222723 GCA_025594305.2 Periplaneta americana
TGGGACCCTGGTATAATTGACGGCAGGAGATATTCCCCTGGAATTTATAATTTTACGTTTCTAAGCATTTTTCACGAATAAATATTTTATAGCGGAAATATTCTTAGGAGAATAACAATTTTCATGATTGTGTCGAAAAGCGCAGATCCAGATCGTCTCTATCCAAACTTACACGACATAGCAATAAGATTTATTTATTTTTATTCATTTTTTTACCATATATCTTTGTTGAAATTGCATTTTCTGTCGTGGCTGTGCTTGAAACGAAACAGAGGATCCAGCTGCAGCCTTCTGCCTCCGTTTGGCTATCTCTTCAATTCATGAGAGAATTAACAAACTAACAGACATAAAACAGCAACAAAAGGCTCACTAGCCTCTCTATATTCTTAAAAATTCTCAGGTGTAATAAAAAATAAAATAAACTAAGCACGAAGGTCAACTTTTCCAATAACTTATTCTTATTGCTTTGGTCGGAAATTCTACTTGAAGCAAGTAAAGCGATAGGGTTGAAAGTAAATCCTGAAAAGACAAAGTATATGATTATGTCTCGTGACCAGAATATTGTACGAAATGGAAATATAAAAATTGGAGATTTTTCCTTCGAAGAGGTGAAAAAATTCAAATATCTTGGAGCAACAGTAACAAATATAAATGACACTCGGGAGGAAATTAAACGCAGACTAAATATGGGAAATGCCTGTTATTATTCGGTTGAGAAGCTTTTGTCATCTAGTCTGCTGTCAAAAAATCTGAAAGTTAGAATTTATAAAACAGTTATATTACCGGTTGTTCTTTATGGCTGTGAAACTTGGACTCTCACTTTGAGAGAGGAACGGAGATTGAGGGTGTTTGAGAATAAGATGCTTAGGAAAATATTTGGGGCTAAGAGGGATGAAGTTACAGGAGAATGGAGAAAGGTACACAACGCAGAGCTGCACGCATTGTATTCTTCACCTGACATAATTAGGAACATTAAATCCAGACGTTTGAGATGGGCATGGCATGTAGCACGTATGGACGAATCCAGAAATTCATATAGAGTGTTAGTTGGGAGACCAGAGGGAAAAAGACCTTTGGGGAGGCGGAGACGTAGATGGGAAGATAATATTAAAATGGATTTGAGGGAGGTGGGATATGATGATAGAGACTGGATTAATCTTGCTGAGGATAGGGACCAATGGCGGGCTTATGTGAGGACGGCAATGAACCTCCGAGTTCCTTAAAAGCCAGTAAGTAAGAAAGTATGTAAGTAAGTATTGCTGTGGCTATGTGCTACGCTTTAAAATTCATAATATTAATTACTGTTGGAACTAATGTTTAGAATTATTGAGATATTCTTACATTTTTATACACAAAATTACATACAGGAAAAATAAAACATATGCCCCATGTATGTGTGATAAGCATTTTGTCGACATACTGACATTCTTCACCTGCTTCCCTTGCTCAGCTGACTTCTGTGGTGAGTTACAGTGGATAATCATTCTTCCCACTACCTTTTCTTGTTCAAAGAAACATCATTAAAATCAATTTATACTTATACATCTTGATTACACAACTTTTAACACTGTATCACTTCGGAATATGTATTATATGTCTTTATCGTGTTAAATATTACTGTAGCCTACCTGGTTAGCATGTTTCGGTCTGTTATTGACCTTCTTCAGAACAGTTCTCAAGAAAGCCAATAACAGACCGAAACATGCTAACCAGGTGGTACAGTAATATTTAACACGAGAAAGACATATAATACATATTCCGAATTTATACATGTTGATTACACAACTTTTAGCACTATCTCACTTCAGAAAACGTATTATTTGACTTTTTTGTGTTAAATTTTATATTACCTCGTTAAAATATTTCAGCCTGCTATTGGCCATCTTCACAACTGGTTGTTGCTGGTCTTGGCGCCTTTTGTTTTGTTTCCTGTGGGGGTGTGTTTGTGTAGTGTAATGTGGAGTCCGAAGAATGGTACACAGACTACTCAACATATCAATGAACCACTATGACTACAAAGAAGAGCTAAAACAATCAAAACATAGCACAAGAAAACGGATACAACCCCAACATAATAGACAACATAATAAGAAAGACAAAACATAATCACAAAAAACACAAGAATACAACACAAACACAAGAACACAAAAAATACATCACACTAACATATGAAAACAAAAACACACACAAGATTGCAACTTCATTCAAGAAATTAAATTACAAGATCGCATACAGAAGAAATAACACTCTACAAAAATATCTCAAAACACAAACAAACAAATACAACCACACAGGCGTATACAAACTCAAATTAACACCTGCAACAACTTCTACATAGGACAGGCAGGCAGATCATTTCAAACACGTTACAAAGAACACATCACAGCCATAACAAAATTACAAAACACTTCCACATATGCAGAACACATCACAAATGCTAACCACACCTACAGAGACATCAACACAGACATGGAAATTCTACACATCCAACCAAAAAGCCAGAAACTAAACACATTAGAACAATATGAAATATACAGACACACAGAAACACACCCAAATGAAATTCTCAACACACAACTCAATTTCAGAACACACACACTTTGAATCCACATTACACTACACAAACACACCCCTACAGGAAACAAAACAAAAGGCGCCAAGGCCAGCAACAACCAGTTCTGAAGATGGCCAATAACAGGCTGAAACATGTTATCGAGGTAATATAAAATTTAACATAAGAAAGATAAATCATACGTTTTCCAAAATTACTTTAATATATTGATCAATGTTATCAATTTTTGTTGTGTCAAGTTTTTGGTGGTTACAAAGGGTTAATATGTCGATGCAAATTAGCATAAATTAATTGATAGTGAAAATTTCATTAATTCAGTGATTAATAATAATGAATTAAATTATTTGTCTACAGTTTTCGTAGTGACCTAATATCCTTTAAGTCTTAAGATTATGCCATACTAAATATTAATATTTCTGTTAGTTAAATGTGTGAACTTTAAAACAATTTATTTATTTATTATTTTGCTAATAATTGTAACATAAAATATAGTATATACAGAAAAACTTTAGCTCGCCCCTGAAAGAATAGAACTCTTGCTCAGGGGCGGATTCCTGAATTGAAATTAATAATTATACAATACAATTTGTCTTATGTCTACTATGCAATTATAGTATATAAATTTAAATTTACAATTTTTCAATTTTTATAAAATCCATACATAACTTTTTAAATTTAATACTAGAACTATTAGAATTGACAAGATTAGGATATTTAAATATAAATTTGTTATATATTCTTGGGCCTTACTATGATTAAATACTGTAACAGTGTTGCATTTTGGTTCAAACAATCTTAAAGAATTCATACCTTTTGTTTCATGACTATGAGAATACAATTCAAAATTATTTCGATTTTTATGTATGAATTTTATTAATACAATATAATAATTTTGTCGTACGTTAAGTACATTAAAGTCTAAAAACAAATTTTGAGATGGAAAATCAATAGGTTTTATGAAGACATATTTTAATTATTTTCTTCTGTAATAAATAAAGTAGATTAAAATTGGATTTAAGTGAGCTACCCCATGCTATAATTCCATACATAATTACCGATTGAAATAAAGTTAAATGTACAGAGTGGACCATTTAAGTTGATACTGTACAATATCTCCAAAACTAAGCTTTGTGAAAATAAATGTCTTAAATAAAAGTTGCTTGATATTATGGGAGAAAGTAAATGCCATTTGTCGTATTTTATTTGGAGGACGTTGTGATAGTTATTTTACGGTCAATTTAATTTTTTTAAATAGGAACCTACATTTTTTATGTTCTTTTCTCATTCCTCATAAAAAACTAAACAACTTTTATATGAAGCACTTTGCAATTGTTCTTACACCAACGTAAATAACAACAGAAATTATGAATGGCTGTGTACGAAGAGCGCAATGAATGGTTGGACCCATTCGAAACAGTCCAGCGTCACAGTAGGCGAGGAGGCAATGAGACATTGTGTCCGTTGTTTTGTTTACTTTCCACGGTAGGACGGTTTCTTTGTATCTGTCGTTAGTGTACTTGCAGTCCCCTTCAAGTCCAGGTGGATCTACTGGTGGTACGTACCTACAATTAGCGATTACCGAGTAACAACCATCAGTTCCATGCAAGTCGTTTAAGCGTAGTTGTCTGTGGGTTGAAATGGACCTACTTTCTCAACAAGAAAAAGTGGAAATGGTTCTCATTTACGGGGAGTCTAGGAGAGATGTGGAACAGGCTATTCTTGTGTACGCGGAAAGGTTTCCTGATAGAAGAACTCCATCAAGAGCTTCATTTTATCGTGTGATAAGACAATTCTCAGAAGAAGGCAGTGTCCAGCCAAAGAAAAGGAGGCGCAGAGGAACCGCTACGGACGAAGATGGGAAAGTTGCGGTCCAACCGTTCATTGCGCTCTTCGTACACAGCCATTCATAATTTTTGTTGTTATTTACGTTGATGTAAGAACAATTGCAAAGTGCCTCATACAAAAGTTGTTTCGTTTTTTATGAGGAATGAGAAAACAACATAAAAAATGTAGGTTCCTATTTAAAAAAATTAAATTGACCGTAAAATAACCATCACAACGTCCTCCAAATAAAATACGACAAATGGCATTTACTTTCTCCCATAATATCAAGCAACTTTTATTTAAGACATTTATTTCTACAACGCTTAGTTTTGGAGATATTGTACAGTATCAACTTAAATGGTCCACCCTGTATTGTGCGTAATAAACTTATTGACAAGTAATTCCTCAATAAAACAAAATAATATACTATTTTACGTAATTTATTACAAAGATAATTAATGTGTTGGTTCCATTTTAAATGATTATCGAAAATTATGCCTAAATACTTAACTTCAGAGGACTCTTTAATAATCGGACATTTACACTGTATAAGACAACAATCAGAATTATGTAATTTAATACTTAATATAGATGTAGGAGGTTT
>JAJSOF020000009.1:2227723-2397723 GCA_025594305.2 Periplaneta americana
GAGGAGAGGAGAGAGAGCGACCGCGGCAGGGAGGGGAGAAATGCAGAGAAGCCTAGATAGGCGTCATCTTCTGGAAATTTCGAGCAATCGTACTTTCTCGTAACTGTGGTGTGGTTATAAATTACGACACGCGAGTGAACTTGAGCAAGTCCACACCTGTGGAGTAACGGTCAGCGCGTCTGGCGGTGAAACCAGGTGGCCCGGGTTCGAATCCCGGTCGGGGCAAGTTAACTGGTTGAGGTTTTTTCCGGGGTTTTCCCTCAACCCAATACGAGCAAATGCTGGGCAACTTTCGGTGCTGGACCCCGGACTCATATCACCGGCATTATCACCTTCATTTTATTCAGACGCTAAATAACCTAGATGTTGATACAGCGTCGTAAAATAACCCAATAAAATAAAAAAAAATAAAAAAAAACTTAAGCAGTGTTGTTATAGCCAGTGGACAGCAAGCCAGCCAGTCTTGTGTAGCAGTGAAGCCAGCTTTGAGACCGAAGTTCGACTTGAGTTGTGTCCGTAACTGTGGAGCCGGAAGTCCTGAGTTGGAGTGCAGTGGACCGCAGTTGGGGGACCTGAGTTCGAAGTTCAGCGGATTGTCTCTGAAGGTCTGTGGTTCGAGATACTGTGAACTCGAGTGACTGAGCTAGAAGAACTAGCCAAGGCAAACGAACTGTGAACTGAGAAGTGACAGTTCTGTGTTGTAAATAGTGCTTTGTGAACATTAATTAAGATTAACAGTTCATTGTTGTTCTCAATAATCCAAGTAAATTGTCATTGTCGTCTGTGGAGTGCAATAGCGAATACTGTCTTACTGTGTGGAGTGGAAGTCCCATTGTTGACGGGAGCAAAATTAAATTGTAGAAAGTGATTATTATTGTTTTGAAATAAAAGTTACATTGTTGAGTTGGAATAAATTTATAATATAATAAAACGAATAATCATGCTGCACAACTGTTACAGACGCAAAGATTGATACACTAAATATTAGAGATTAATAATAATAATAATAATAATAATAATAATAATAATAATAATAATAATAATGATGATGATGATGATGATTTATTTAACCTGGCAGAGTTAAGGCCATACGGCCTTCTCTAACACTCAACCAGGAGTAAAGACTGCGTTACAGAAACACTAGTTTACAAAGTTTTCAAAGTGCACACAAAACTGAATAAGATAAAAATAATAAAATGTAAACAACAAGTAAGAAGAAATCAGACATAATATATAATATATGACATAATATATAATATATTATTATTATTATTATTATTATTATTATTATTATTATTATAAAATTATTATTATTTAAAACTTGTTACGGTTCATGTATGTGCGCTACCTATCGGATTATGCTATGAACTACTTGGCGCTCGAGCGAAAACGTCCGCTGCAGACCTCTGCACCTCAAATCTACTGTCACGAGTCGGGCCGGTACTGGGTCGCGGTCCGGAGTTTGGTAGACTGTGTGAAGATGTGTTCATCGTGAAATAGGCAGAGGAGACGAGACGGGTTACGACCGCGTGGCTAGTGCAGACAGTGCCCTCTGACACCTGGAGAAACGGAACAAAGCTGCGGTGTTGTAGCGACTAGCTGGGAATCCGTGCCTGCATTCGTCAGCGTCATATTGTGCAGCCTGGCGCATAGAGGTTATGGCGAACAATGAAACAGCATTGACATTTGAGATATTGCATGTTAGATACGAGCAGCAGACAGAAACATTTCGATTCGACATTTCGCATTGTCCTGCAAGCGGACAAAGACATGCGTAATGATCTGAATATGCCTGTGGAATGAGATGATGAAGTTAATAATATGATATGAAATCTAATTTGTTTTTTCTACAGGGAAGAGGAAGGGAAATGGACCGTGGAAATGAAAATTCCAACCTGCATTTGCTCAAGTAACTATGGAAAACCACGAAAAAACCATAGTCAGTTTGGTTGGTTCAGGGATTTGAACCGCGGATCTTCCGAATGCGAGCCGCTGGTCATCTGCTCACTTTATACCTACTACCAGGTCTTTGAGCCGCCTCTCTAGGGTGTAGACGTTGTCCTTGTCACCGTGGTAAATACATATGTTTAATATTTCACCAGAATCGTTCAAGATTGGCGACAGACACCATGGATTTATTCCAATTAATCGAAATTTGCAGTTTGATGCTTTACTTTTCGCTGATGATCTAGTTCTCATAGCATCAACAGAAGATGGTTTACAATATTCAGTACACAATTTAAATATGGTCAGTGAAAAATATAACATGGAAATTAATATTGAAAAAACGAAAATCATGTCATTTTGTGGGAAATTCCCTGTACCAAGTAAAATCTGTTTGAATAATAAAATAATAGAAAGAGTAAATACTTTCACTTACCTTGGCTATACACTATCACCTTATGAGGAAGTAGATATTGCTGAAAAAATACGTAAATATAATAAAACAATGGGGATCATTAATAAAATCATGAAACCTTCACTAGTACAAAGACACACAAGAATAGGCTTGTATAAAACCTTAGCACAGCCAGTATTAAGCTATGGTAGCGAAGCGTGGACTGTGAAGAATAAAGATGTCAGTAGAATAACAGCAAGTGAGATGAGGTTCATGAGAGCAACAGCTGGATATACTCGCTGGGATCATAAAAAAATGATGAGGACATAATGCAAGAACTTCAAATAGAACCCATTATGCAGTTCATCAGCAAATATCAACTTCAGTGGAAGGATCATCTCGAACGAATGGATCGATGCAGAATTCCAAAAGCACTGTTTCATTACCATCCATATGGCAAAAGATCTCTGGGTCGTCCGAAGAAGAGATGGACTGAAAATTCTAGTTTGAGACCGTAACAGGTCACTCGGCCTAATACTTGTTAGGAAGACGACGACATTTTCACGAGATTAACTCCATGGAATTATTTTCTGAAAGTTTTAGAAAACGAATAGCCATAAGTCTCTATACAATGCAATATGATTTAATTATAAATCATCAGGTACCCTGGTCATATTTAGATAGTTTAGGTAGATATAGCCACTTCTTTGTTCTTCTAGATGAGGGATAGATAGACAGCTAGACAAGATAGATATATAGATAGATAGGATAATTGTAGATAGATAAACCAGAAATGATAGATAGATAGACTGATAGTGGGGGATAGATAGATAGTAGCAATAGAGTTTGATCTAGACAGACTAGATAGATAGTTTAGATAGATAGTGTCTGATAGGCAGGAGATAGATAGATAGATAGATATTGGCTATTTTACTTCGATAGATAGATTAGATAGATAGATAGATTAGAATGTATATTTTCATACCACAAATGGATTTAGTTCAATTCTGATTAGAAATACGTTTATTTTTTTTTTTATTAAGGCTGTAAGGGGTGTAGCATTTAAAGACTTGTCAAAATTATTTTTTCATCACAGAATTCTTTTTTATAAATTTCAGAATACAAATCTAGTAACTCTTTGATAAAGTTGGATCCCTGAAGTTATAGATGAAGATAATAGAAATTTAATTTACACAAATATTCATTTTACTTTCAAATCCATTTTCTTTAAGTTTATTTTTCTTGAATCAACACAAACTTTTTTATGCCAAATATTAATCAATCTAGATGAAATTTTTACTGCAAGTATTTATGAGGTAGCTGCACGTTTCTATGCATTTATTTTTATTAACATTTTTCTTTTCATGAGTTATAGAAAAAAATAACATTTTCAAATTAATAGATAGATAGATGAGACATTTGATAGATAGAAATATGTTTTGTAGATGTAATGTAGATAGATAGATAGATAGATAGATAGATAGATAGATAGATAGATGATAGATAGATAGATAGATAGATAGACAAAGGAAGATAAAATTGAGATGATCTACTAAAAACTTGGGTTTGAAAATATTTCTAAAAGAAATAGAAAAAAAAGCAATAAAATCAAAATCCAAAAACATTTAGGAATTCAAAATTTGGGTTTTGTTAGTCCTTTACATAATAAACATGCTATCAAAATTTGGTTAAAAATGATTACGGGGAAAAAAGTTTTGATTTTTGGTGGAGTGTCCCCTTACATACGGATGACTATGACACAATTGTAATCTTTGTAGAACTTATTTTATTATATAGAGTCACCAGTATGCTGAAAATCTCTGGCTAGATAGTAAATCATAGATAGATCTTAGATGAGATATTATTTCTACTGTCTTATTGTGGATAGGAGATATTATATGATCAAAAATTGAAGGTGATACTATATAGATAGGTAGATAGATAGCTTGCTTCGAACATGCCCCTGTTTGGATAGAATCTTTCTCTGTGGTTCTGCATAGATAGATAGATAGATAGATAGATAGATAGATAGATAGATGATTAGATAGATAGATAGATAGATAGATAGATAGATGTGGTTCTGTCTGATTGAAGGCAGAGTTGGATAGAAACACCTCAGACCTGTTAGATAAAGTATTAGATTACTAGATAAAGATTTATTAGATCTACATACCAGATTAGACTTCAACAAACAAAATTTGATAACACAATCTCAAGGGAAAAATGGAACTCTCTGATATGATCCACAGTTAATTCCCGATTTAGATAGAAAATCGATGTAGCTGCATTTAGATTGGCAATAGCCATGATTGTAGCCAAACACCTGCATAGAATAGAATATATCAGTAGATAATAGCCCATAGTAGCAATTCAAACCAAGAAATGGATAGAACATCAAAATCTGTGCTTCAGATAGGCTGACCATGACAATAGATAAAATATTGGAGTAGATAGATCAAATGACTTTATTGTCAAACACCTGGCATTAGACGTTAGATAGATAGATAGATAGATAGATAGATAGATAGATAGATAGATAGATAGATAGATAGATAGATAGATAGATAGATAGATAGATAGATAGATAGATAGATAGATAGATAGATAGATAGCGGGTTAGATAGATAGATAGATAGATAGACCTAGTTAGATTTTTCCGATAGGTTTTCCCCAACCGAAATGATAATAGAAGGTAATAGATAGAATCTCGCCAAATAGATAGCTATCACCAACTCGACGCTAAATAACCTAGTATTGATACAGCATCGTTAAATAACCAACTAAAATAAAATAAAATCTAAAATTGTAGCATCCATTAGGCATAACAAGGCATTTTCATGAATATCAGACAGACAGACAGACAGACTTTAGATAGATAGATGAATTTAATGTCATTCTGACAGATTTAGGCCTATGGTAACCACTTGTGAGGTTGGGGATCCCTATAAATGGGTTACATCACCCCAGTGATATGATAGGATGATTGTATATTTATGGGCACCAGGCTACTAACAATATGAATAAATGTAAGAATAAAATAAAAAAATAAATATACTTCACCAGATAATCACAAAAAAGGTTAAGAGTTAAAAAAATAGTATAAAATCAGGTTAAAACTGTACAGATTTGTCAATTACATGACAAAACAAATGAGGTTATCTAAAACGTAATATTGCTAAAATCATTGACACTTAGATTGTTTAAGGAAAAGTCTTTTCAAATCAATTGAAAGTTTATGAATGTTTCTTATATGCAATTGTAAAGAATTATAAAGTTTATAAGATTTGGAAAGCAAAAATTGATCCATAAAGTACATATTTTACCATTTTTCAGACAATAAATGACTGCATGCAGAAATATTTTGCATGGTAACAAAAAGGCTGAGGTATTAAATTTATGACTTCAAGTTAACTGTACATAGACTGTGTTAGTGAAAATCAATGCCGTATGAAATTATGGGATAAAATAGATATGCCGTGATATTACACAGAATGCTGAATATGCGTTGAGCTCCAGTTAATGCTTTTAGTATCTCTGTCAATACAAGCTACAACGTTAACCATGCGTTCATTTAAACGAATTGTTCATTCGGATAATCGTTTCAAATATTGGAATTATGTAAAGTTTCGATTTCTCCATTATAGACAGACATTTATTAAATGTCATGACGTACTACAGAAAATAGTTACGCCATAGAAATTAGGTAGCTTTTCTTTATTTTGGCACTAAACAAATCTTAGTTTTGAGAACATTTTTTAAATAATCCATGCATTAAATGTTTATGCCAATAAGATCCTTTTTTTTAACATAACTAGCAATGTGATATCATATTAAGACTGTAATTACCTTCCAGTTGAAATAGTTAAAAGTTTTCAAATTACATATCAAAATACATTAATGAAAAGATTACTGACAATTGGGCGATTTGTAGAAAATTTATTTTTACAAAGTCTTAGAGTATATGAAATATTTGTCTTTCATCATACTAATTAATTTTTTGTCAGTTAGGAATCTAAGAATGGATGCTGAGAAAAACATTTATTTATAAAGGTTTTGTTTTTAAGAAAGTTTCATAGCCGATTTAAATAATATACATTATTGTTATTATTTTATTATTAATTATTTTTATTTTAAAGATAAACAGATAAACTTTAATATTAGTCCGTAAAATAAACAGAAAGGTCAGTTTCTATCAGATGCTTTTCCAATTCACTGTGGACTAAAGCAAGGAGATGCACTATCAACTTTACTTTTTAACTTTGCTCTAGAGTATGCCATTAGGAAAGTCCAGGATAACAGAGAGGGTTTGGAATTGAACGGGTTACATCAGCTGCTTGTCTATGCGGATGACGTGAATATGTTAGGAGAAAATCCACAAACGATTAGGGAAAACACGGAAATTTTACTGGAAGCAAGTAAAGAAATAGGTTTGGAAGTAAATCCCGAAAAGACAACGTATGTGATTATGTCTCGTGACGACAATTTTGTACGAAATGGAAATATAAAAATTGGAAATTTATCTTTTGAAGAGGTTGAGAAGTTCAAATATCTTGGAGCAACAATAACAAATATAAATGATACTCGGGAGGAAATTAAACACTAATATAAATATGGGAAATGCCTGTTATTATTCGGTTGAAAAGCTTTTATCATCCAGTCTGCTGTCAAAAAATCTGAAAGTTAGAATTTATAAAAAAGTTATATTACCGGTTGTTCTTTATGGATGTGAAACTTGGACTCTCACTTTGAAAGAGGAACATAGATTAAGGGTGTTTGAGAATAAGTTGCTTAGGAAAATATTTGGGGCTAAGGGGGATGAAGTTACAGGAGAATGGAGAAAGTTACACAACACAGAACTGCACGCATTGTATTCTTCACCTGACATAATTAGGAACATTAAATCCAGACGTTTGAAATGGGCAGGGCATGTAGTACGTATGGGCGAATCCAGAAATGCATATAGAGTGTTAGTTGGGAGGCCGGAGGGAAAAAGACCTTTAGGGAGGCCGAGACGTAGATGGGAAGATAATAATAAAATGAATTTGAGGGAGGTGGGATATAATGATAGAGAATGGATTAATCTTGCACAGGATAGGGACCAATGGCGGGCTTATGTGAGGGCGGCAATGAACCTCCGGGTTCCTTAAAAGCCAGTAAGTAAGTAAGTATTATTATTTAACATCGCCAACATTTGGGATGTGAATATAGGTTCCATCTTGAGGAAAATTGTATAAGCTGAAGTGTTACCTAATGTGTTGTGTGCATTAAGCCTAGCTATTCCAGATAACGAGGCATAAAGCCCACGAATTATAATTATCGCTTTATACAATTGGTTTGTTTTACATAGGAGAAAAACTGAAAAAAAAAATCGTATCATCACTAGAGTTTTGTGCTTCCCCAGTTTTAATATTGAATAGGCCTACAATTCGCAGATTCGCTTGTGTCAGCAGCTCGTATATTTCGCTCTTTCTCACAAACTTGTCCACACTTCGTATTCAAACCCTTTGTTTTCTTTTTCCAGCGAGCTATCAATAATTCATGACAACAGACATGAATTCTGTTTTAGAATTTCAATGAGAAAGGGCAGAGAATAAATTATTTTTTGAATAAATAATATTTTATACAGTGGTGTGTTATGAAACTTAAAGTTGGACTGTGAAGGAAGACAGACTTGGAGACCGAAGGCGTAAGATTGTGCTAGTAAGTCGCAGACCAGGCAGTAAAGTAATTATGCTTTAAGGAATGGAGTGGATAGTCCTATAATAGACATAAACACAAAAATTATAGATTATACTCGTACTTGTAAATAGGTTGCCTGATACGAGGATGTCCGAAGTGATTCTGAATTCTAATTAAAATAATTGTAATTTTTCCGTATATAATGCGGTAAACAACTCTAAAATATCCAAAGTGGTTTCAGATTATATTTGGTAGATGACGTGATATTTCTTCTTTCGATATATCGAACAATGTTTATATTGGTACCAGGGTGCTGCATTAGGGTTAAATCGCTCGCTTCAACTCTGTCGAATGTCGCATCCTCGAGTCGGTCGTGATACGCTCGTAATAAATAGAAGCACAGTACAAGGTCATCTCACCGAAATGTCTTATCTTGTATGGAAGGCGACAGATAAGATACACATGTTTTGCTCACACGGTAAAAATAAGGCTTTATTTTCTGCGTTTACGACAAACGTTTAATGGAACGTACCAAAACAGTAACATGAAGTTATAAATAAAATAGTATGAACAACTTCGATGCACAGTTATTATTCCTGATTAATAATTATTCAATATTTGATTTATCCCATATATAATATGATAGGTTCATACATAATGTTCCGCCTATATACTGCGACAATGTAGAAACGTTTTACAAAATATTATTGATATAGCAGTAGATTAATAACAATATTAGTACAGAGATATTTGAGATGGGCAGGGCATGTAGCACGTATGGGCGAATCCAGAAATGCATATAGAGTGTTAGTTGGGAGACCGGAGGGAAAAAGACCTTTAGGGAGGGAGACGTAGATGGGAGGATAATATTAAAATGGATTTGAGGGAGGTGGGGTATGATGATAGAGACTGGATTAATCTTGCACAGGATAGGGACCGCTGGCAATTTTATTGAGGGCGGCAATGAACCTTCGGGTTCTTAAAAGCCATTTGTAAGTATGTAAGTAAGTATTAGTACAGAGATAACGTCACAGAAAATATAATAAAACGAATAATCATGCTGCACAACTGTTACAGACGCAAAGATTGATACACTAATTATTAGAGATTATTATTATTATTGTTACTAGAAAACTTGATACAGTTCTTGCATTATCGTGATTGTGTTCTCCGTTTATAATAATTACATTTACATCCAATAACATCTATCAGATGTGGCAAAAACAAAATGACTCCTGTTGGGGGGGGGGGGACATTTACCTACAACATTTATATTACATTTTAAAGCAAGTTTTGTAGTTGTACTATGGAGAGGTTAGTTAAACACTGCAAATTTTTGAAATGATAAACATCTATGATGTTACTACACAGTTCATCACTGTAACAAGAACGAATGTCTAACGCTCGGCTTATACCGTTCGAGAATTTATCGCTCGCGACAATTTTACCCATCATGCATGTGCTTTACCTATCGGATTATGCTGTGAACTACTTGGCGCTCGAGCGAAAACGTCCGATGCAGACCTCTGATTGATACTAAATCCCCTTACTACCTTATCCACACTTCAGTGTCTTGAAATATTTCCTCAATCTGAGATAAAATCCTGAACATTGACTCTGAAATCTATTCACTAATTCTTTGCAGTGAACGTAAACAAAACGAAGATTATACAGGGTGTTTAAAAAAGGTGTCGCATATTTTTACAGAAGGTACCATTGGTCGAAACCAGGAAAAAAAGTTTTGAAATATTTCCTCAATCTGAGATAAAATCCTGAACATTGACTCTGAAATCTATTCACTAATTCTTTGCAGTGAACGTAAACAAAACGAAGATTATACAGGGTGTTTAAAAAGGTGTCGCATATTTTTACAGAAGGTAGCATTGGTTGAAACCAGGAAAAAAGTTTCTATGAACATGTACCTGGAAATAAATACCTGCTGAGATATGGGCCATGATGTATTGTGGCCTACGATACCCACCTGTCTGCTACGTAGACACTACAGAAGGTGCTCTATGTGGTTACCACGCATTGTTACACATGCTTCAGCCCTTGTCAATTAATCACTGAATCTCGCGTCCACACCTGGCTGTTGTCGGATTTGCTCACATGCATTGGATACACTCTCCTGTAACGTCTGTACGTTGTCAATGGGTGTGGCATATACCAATGTCTTTAAATGTCCCCATAGTCAGAAATCCAGACTGATATTAGAGGAATGCGTGAGTTTGTGTAAGACAGTGATCTCAACTGATGCCCATAGAAGCAAGCGCGCGCTTTAGAGCCCAGGAGAGCCTGAGCGCTTTACAGCGGAAAGGAAAGAGACAGACGAAAGTGGTAGTATATGCCGCTTGGTCGAGCTATATTCAGGAATGGCCAGCACTGATTCAATAGATAAAGGGAAGAGAACTTATTAAAACTGTATCCATGTTAATTTTTAGATTTGTCTGAGAAGTATAAGTGCATTATAAGATGTAAGTTTTAATTTTAGTGCTCATTTTTCACAAGTTTGCTTTTTTATTCAAAAGGAATATTTTCTTAACTTTTTTACGGAAAAGTAAAATTTTCAGATATGTTTGTTTAGTAGCCTTTTTCGTAAATCTAATGTATCGTAAATACGTATTACTGAAGATAGTGTATTAAAATGTTTGATAATATTCGCATGGAAAATGTTTGTAAGGAAATGAAGTAACAAAGCAAATACTGTGACATCACAAACAAAAGATATGTGCATATATGTTGGTAAAACGTCAGCTCTATAACTTCAGCAGATTTCGAGATAATTAAATATTCTGATAACAGAAAGTTGCGCACCAATAACACCTAAAAGCATAATGCGATAACAGTTTTATTATGTAATATTAGTTACCGTTAAAACATATACCTAGACAACTTTGCTTCGTACTATAATATTGTTTTGATTACTTTTATAGCCTAAGGCTAAAGATATCATCAATATCAATTCCAACTTATCATGTCATATTCAGTGTCTTTCTTTGGGATAACACTTTCTTTATGAATGATGTGTTTAATTCACTTAGTACAGTATAGTTGTAGTTATTATGGAATTTGTGTGAATATTCCTTCTTTACTCTTTATTATGTTATTAACGTTTAAAACACAAGTGAAATATTAGGCTAAGAAATAGGCATTAGTACTTTTGTTTTACAGACAATATAGAAAATAACAGACAGAAAGAAGCCATATAAAATGACGACATAAAATTTCACGTTCCGTTTGAAGTTTGTGCACCACTGTTTTCTTAATCCAACAGGCTGCTTATTCCTCCTAGCATATCTAGCGCTTCATGCCCGCGCACGACGTCAAGGTCAGAAAAATGCGCTTGCTTTGACATCACTGGTGTAAGATATTACACTGATACGAACATTCATTTCCTTGTAATCTTCAACCGCAGCTGCCACGGTGTTACATAAAGCTACGAAGGAAGAAATTCCATTCACCTTTGAGACTGTGGCATAGTTTTGACAGTTTAAACATGTAACAAGAATCTAACTGCTCCAGTATGAAGTTGTTTGATTTGTAATCTTGGATAGCGAAATTGAAGTTTAACTTTGTTAGTTCAGTATAATGGGATAAGAAATTAGCAGGGTTCTCTTCGAATGAAGGGTTAATGATCAAAGTTGTTGCAGGGTGTTCAATTTTCGGTTTAGTACGATGTGTAGAGGCGGGCGTTCCAGTTTCAATTACATAATTTTCCTCAAATTGAACACAAATTGCCATTCTCATTACAGTTACAACAGATTCCTTTCACTTGTTCATTGTGGGAGGCATGTTGCAGTTGTTTCTATTGATGTCACATTATCGGTATCGGTATTACACTAACAATGAATCTGAGATCCATTTCTCGTAGTACCGGTAAGGTAAAGATTTGGTTTTTACTCCACATTGTATGAAAATTCCTTGTTTCCTATTTCATATTAATCTGTGTGTTCTTTTAGAGAGTGGTTGAATATAATCATAGATGAGGGGGCGGGTGAAACCTACAAAGTAGGACTTGTTTTAGGCACAAAGCACGTACGGTCAGAAGACCCGTGCATTTGATTTTAGAGAAAATTATGGTAGTATAACATCTGTATTGTGACAGCTGCACCGGGGTTCGAACACGTGTCCGACAGGGCGCGCGGCAGACGAAATCTGGTCTATCTATCTGCATGCTGAGAGGGCAAAGGGGGGGTCTATTACGGCAACGCGGCGAGGGGAGGTTGCGCGCGCATCTGCTACCTGCCGAGTGAGGATGGAAGCAAACTCTACGTGCGGATGAAGGGGGACGGACCCTCCCGAATCGTCCAGAAGTCCGTCGAAGTGGAGATATCCAGATAATTCGAGAGAGCTATCTCTGGACACCCGTAGAAATTTCTCGTAACTATGGTTTAGTTATAAAAGAAGAAACGCGAGTGAACTTGAGCAGTTTATTCAGCCAGTCAGTAAGCCAGCGTTGTTACAGTCAGTGAACAGAGCAAGCCAGCCAGTCTTGTGTACCGGAGTTCGACCCAGTCCGTCCCAACCCACCCAGCATCCGAAGGCCTGAGTTCCAGTGCAGTGGACCCAGTTGGAGGGACCTGAGTTCGACCCAGTGGACTGTCTCTGAAGGTCTGGGGTTCGAGATTCTGTGAATCGAGTGACTGAGCTAGGAGATCTATCAAGACAGACGAGCTCTGAACTGAGAAGTGACAGTTCTGTGTTGTAAATAGTGCTTTGTGAATGTTAGTTAAGATTAACAGTTCATTGTTGTTCGTAATAGTCCAAGTAAAATTGTCATTGTCGTCTGTGGAGTGCACTAACGGATACTGTGTTACTGTGTGGAGAGCAAATCCTATTGTTGAGATAATAAAATTACATTGTTGTTGAGCAGTATAAAATTTACAGTATGTATAATATTACTCAATAAATCCATCTATCTATCTATAATTGTACGTTAAATGTAATAAATACTACAAAGCCTTAAAGTCCCGATATTCGTTTTGAGACACCCGGTACAATATTCTAGAAAACCATGGTGTCCCACTTTCCCCCAAAGGAATTATGGTCACTCTGTGTCCAGACTTTTGCCATCAGGCTCGGTTATTGTTTTGTTTCGAAGGTGCACATTTACCAAAAGGTGAAATGCGTGTGCGTACGTATAAGCACGCTTAAAGGCAATCTTACGTCGAATTACGTCATAGCATACACTCAAAGGACTTTGTGTGAGTTCAAAATTAGACTCAAATCGTTGTCAAGCAGATAGTTTTACTTCAGACCTCTCCTCTACATTGTATCTCCATCCACGCCTTTAGGCGGGCGGGAAGTCTGTATCAGCTATTTACGTATCTGTATTAATTGCAGGGGAAGTACTGAAGGTGTAATTCCGAGGCCAACAAACGCTCGACTAGTTCATTTTGTCTCCGTTACGCTTGATCGAAGCGCTGCTCTTGTCATATTTGATCGCAGTCTTTTTATAGCAGACACGTACGCGACTACGGGAGGTATTTTTGTCACATTCAAATATGTAACTGTTTCGCAGAATATTTATTGTGTTACGTGTTGCATTATGAGATTTCAAATTGCAGTGTTCATTATTACGGCGAACAGTTAACTTGTGAGCTAGTTTCAGTCCTCAGGAATACTGGAAGTATGTAAATGGGTAAATGCAGGAACCTTCTACAGCATCAGATTGAAACTCTTTTCAGAAATTTGTACACACGTAAATCTGTACAGAACACGTGACCTACAAAAAATATAGCTGCCGTTACAAATGGTAAAACAAAAATTAAATTTGAAAGCGCAAGCTCCCTTTCGTTTTACTTTTCGTTGACGAAAACTATCCAGATGCGTCACAAATTCCACTGCATTCATTTAACTTACGAGTGAACTTCATTATATCAGTATCTGCTATCCCACGAACTCTGTTATTTATTGTCATTTGGTTATTTGAATAATTATAACGAATTCTTGACACTACCTGTCAGTAGTAACCCAGAATGATAAGGAACGTTGCAGACAGAATGTTACCTTTATCTTCACTTCATTGCTCATACTGAAGCCTGTTCCGGCTTCACTCCTTCCATTTCTTCCAGGTTATTTCCCTGATTTCGATTTTTTTATTTTATTTGGTTATTTTACGACGCTGTATCAACATCTAGGTTATTTAGCGTCTGAATGATATGAAGGTGATAATGCCGGTGAAATGAGTCCGGGGTCCAGCACCGAAAGTTACCCAGCATTTGCTCGTATTGGGTTCAGGGAAAACCCCGGAAAAAACCTCAACCAGATAACTTGCCCCGACCTTAGATTCGAACCCGGACCACCTGGTTTCGCGGCCAGACGCGCTGACCGTTGCTCCACAGGTGTGAACCTTGATTTCGATGACCTTTGCGATTGTAAGAATGGACATGCTTAGGGATATTTAATTTCTAATTTCTTTACAACTATCTCTATCCCCCCTCTCTCTTTCTCTTAGTGTTTTATCGGAACTTCCTGCTTTCTGTTCCTGCACAATGTGAATTTGCTGTTTCCTTCGTACGTCCTCATTGGACGAAGTTGTAATGCTGTAAAATTGATACTCAGGTCTTCACTTTTAGCGTCTGTTTGGAATTCGTTGTGTCTACAACGATTGATCCTGTACAATTAGATTAACTTTGTCCATGAATGGAAGACATAATAATACAATTTTAGTCATTCATTTAGTGATGTTCATTTAAACGTACGTATTACACTGTAATGAATTATATAAGATTCACTATAACGGTTGTCTTCCTCAATGCATTCTTGCATTGATCCGATGCAAATCTGTTACCTCCAGAAATGATTGTTTTGTGTAAATTAAATACTATATATGCAGAAGAAAATGGCAACAAATGACATAAACACCAAGTTACGTCAACCATTCCTTAGAATAGGTGGGTTTGTAGAAAAATGTACACTATATGACTGTGACCTGGATTATAAATGAATAAATAAAGTTATTTGTTTGTTTATATTTGTATTTGGTAGGATATGGAACATGTCAAAAAATCTTGTACTACAAAGTCTTAATTCATAGTTAGAGTCTAGTTGAAATATATACAGGAGGGTTTTACAATACAATAATAATAATAATAATAATAATAATAATAATAATAATAATAATAATAATAATAATTTGGCTTTATTTAACCTGGCAGAGTTAAGGCCTTAAGGCCTTCTCTTACACTCAACCAGGATTAAAACTTGCTTACACAGTTGAACATACAACTGGATCGGAATTAAGTAATTACATACTGATACATAATGAGATCAAAAGAGATAGTTACAAAAATTTACCTCATAAAATAAAAATAAACATAGTGGAATACATATTAATTTGTTAGAATCAAATACGAATCACATAAAAACAGAAGCCGATAATTCAATAAAAAAAGAAAAATGTACACAGTAAAAATAAAAATAAACACATTAGTATATATGTTAGTATTAGATTACAATTAAGTAGGATTTACATAATTAAACCAGAAACCGACAATTGAATAAAATGTACACAAAAAATAGATTAATAATAACATAGTGGGATACATATTGGCATTAAGTGATAAATAAACACGATTTAGATAATAAAAATAAGAAACAAGAAAAAAAATAAAAAAAAAATAAAAATAAAAATAAATACAGTGGAACACATTTGCAACACGTTAGGTCTGGCAACTCATCATAAGATATTTTTCTAATTTACATTTAAAGGAAATTAAAGTTCGGCAGCCCTTGACTTCAGGCGGCAGAGAATTCCAGTGACGAGAAGTAGCAACAGTGAAAGATGAAGAATAAAGAGATGATGTGTGCAGTGGTATTTCTAGCGTGTTATCATATTGTGACCGAGTATTTAAGTTAAGATACCGAGAAAGGCTGTGGAATCGGACAGATAAGTAGGAGAGAGTAGAGGTGTGCAAAATTCGGTATAAGAGAGAAAGGGAATGTAACTTTCTCCTCTCATTTAACCTGAGCCACAATAATTTATCGAAAGAAGGCGAAATGTGATCGTAGTAGCGGACATTACAAATGAAACGAACACACGCATTATGAACACGTTGCAGTTTCTGGGATAAATCCACCCTGAGATCACTGACTAAAGCGTCACAATAATCGAAATGAGGCAGTCTATTAGTCTATTAGTAAAACACAAGGGGTTAATATCAATGCTTACTTAGTACAAGACAGAAATATTCCCTGTTTTAACCACAAATCCATAGTTGTGATAGATGATCGAAAATTTTTGACCAGTAGTGTGTGTGTGTGTGCGTGCGTGCTTGCTTATGCACGTATGTATGCAGATACAGATACAGTAGGCCTACATGGGGTTTGTAGATACAGACGTGGACAAATTATTAGCAAAATTTAAGATTTTTATTATATATTTTTACAAAATATGATTCTTCAATTTAGACTACAGTTGACATTTTTGTGTATTTCCAAATTATTAGCAAAATTGAAGATTTGTATTGTATATTTTTCAAACTTTAACTCCTCAGTTTGGACTACAGTTGATATTTTTGCATATTTACAAATTATTAGCAAAACTGAAGGTTTTGTTGTATATTTTTGCAAAATTCGATTCTTCAATTTGTACTACAGTTGACATTTTGGATATTTCGAAATTATTAGCAAAACTGAAGATTTTTGTTTTATATTTTTACAAAATTTGACTCTTCAATGCAGTTGACAATTTTGCTAATTTACAAATTATTAGCAAAATTGAAGACTTTTATTATATATTTTTACAAAACTTGACTCTTCAATTTAAACTACAGTTGACATTTTCGCATATTTCTGTCTACTGTAGTGATGGATATATCCAAAATTGTCAAATGTAGTCTAAATTGAAAAGTCAAATTCTGTAAACAGAATTATCATAAAAATTTTCAATTTTTTAATAATTTGTCCACGTCTGTATGTGTGACATTTTCTGTTTTAGGTAGATGACTCTGAAATAATTCACCATCCCTTTTTCTTCGCCGTGATTCGAGTGTACTTGACGGCAGAAATGCGCGCTGTCAGGCATTAAACTGTTAATCTTCTCGTTGCCACATTTAACGGCGCTCCAGAGGCCGAGAGTTGAGCTGGTGATGATGGGCAGAAGCTGTCAAAGGCTCTCTGCTGCCTTTCATAGCACCATTATAACTTTTAGCAGCGCGGTATAATCGAACATGATTCTTTGATGAGGACGTGAAGCCTGAGAATTCTTTAAAGCGCATTGAAGGAACACAAAAGGAACATAAAATATCGATAACTCGTTGGAAACCTCACACAAAGCCCGGACTGCGACAAGCGCAAGCCTGCATGAGCAACCTCTACCTGGAAATGCCCTGTAGTTACTTAGTTCGCTCGTCATAATTCTTCTGAACGTGAACACCGCGGGGGCATTAGGCATTGCGCTGCTGTAGGACTCAGGACTTGAGACTTTCGTACGTTGACGGTGTCTGCAATTACTGTGTGGTGATTCTGTAGAATTAGTAATTAGAACGTTGCGAAATTGGAGGAAATGAAAAGAGAGAGGAGTACACTAGTAAGAGATAATGAAAGATATGAACAAAGAAACGGCGAGATAAGAATAGGAAATGAAAACAGAAAAAAGACAGAAGATAAAACTAAGGAAACATAGTTATTGTTATGCAAATCCGGCTTTCAGGGAAAGCTCCCTGAGAAGCAGACTTGAATATTTTCAAGAGAAAAGTTGTTCCGTGGCCGAGTACCGATCCCGGAACCCTTCGCTTAGCGCATGAATGCTTTACCGTCTCAGCTACCCAGGAACTGCACCCGACACCGACCCAAATTTTCCTTTATATCCACACAACTCAATTTGGCTAACAAAGCGCCAGAAACCCAACTCTGAGTTCACACAAACTCTGTGTGACTTGATGTATTTTTTTTTATTTTAGTAGGTTATTTTACGTCGCTTTATCAACATCTGAGGTTATTTAGCGTCTGAATGAAATGAAGGTTATAATGCCGGTGGAATGAGTCCGGGGTCCAGCACCGAAAGTTACCCAGCATTTGCTCGTATTGCGTTGAGGGAAAACCCCGGATAAAATGTGAACCCGGTAACTTGCCCCGACCAGGAATCGAACCGGGCTACCTGATTTCGCGGCCAGACGCACTGACCGTTACTCCACAGGTGTGGACTGTGCGACTTCAATTGTGGTTTTCTGTTAACTTACCTGCAGTGATGTTATGCAAATCCGGCTTTAAATAAATCGAAGGTTCATTGCCGCCCTCACATAAGCCCGCCATTGGTCCCTATCCTGTGCAAGATAATCCAGTCTCTACCATCATATCCCACCTCCCTCAAATCCATTTTAATATTATCCTCCCATCTACGTCTCGGCCTCCCCAAAGGTCTTTTTCCCTCCGGCCTTCCAACTATTACTCTATATGCATTTCTGGATTCGCCCATGCGTGCTACATGCCCTGCTCATCTCAAACGTCTGGATTTAATGTTCCTAATTATGTCAGGTGAAGAATACAATGCGTGCAGTTCTGTGTTGTGTAACTTTCTCCATTCTCCTGTAACTTCATCCCGCTTAGCCCCAAATATTTTCCTGAGAACCTTATTCTCAAACACCCTTAATCTCTGTTCCTCTCTCAAAGTGAGAGTCCAAGTTTCACAACCATACAGAAGAACCGATAATATAACTGTTTTATAAATTCTAACTTTCAGATTTTTTGACAGCAGACTGGGTGATAAAAGCTTGTCAACCGAATAATAACAGGCATTTCCCATATTTATTCTGCGTTTAATTTCCTCCCGAGTGTCATTTATATTTGTTACTGTTGCTCCAAGATATTTGAATTTTTCCACCTCTTCGAAGGATAAATCTCCAGTTTTTATATTTCCATTTCGTACAATATTCTGGTCACGCGACATAATCATATACTTTGTCTTTTCGGGATTTACTTCCAAATCTATCGCTTTACTTGCTTCAAGTAAAATTCCCGTGTTATTCCTTTCGTATGTAAGCCTCTGTCTGTACTATGACAAATGTTAGAAATTTCAATTTGAAACCCTCGTAATTTCAGACAAAATATGTAAATTAAACATTACTTTATTTTTACAAAGTATTTATGAACAATTCTGCAGACAATCGATAACCTGCAGATTACGTTCAACTGCTGCATATTGTACAGCAATCGCAAGCTCATTGTAACTGATAGTAGCCTTCTGGGTTCTTTTTGACGTTCATTTATTTTACTAAAGAATTTG
Source organism: Periplaneta americana (assembly GCA_025594305.2). Classification (NCBI taxonomy): domain Eukaryota; kingdom Metazoa; phylum Arthropoda; class Insecta; order Blattodea; family Blattidae; genus Periplaneta; species Periplaneta americana. The sequence continues at coordinate 2,246,968 of JAJSOF020000009.1, forward strand.
GATGAGTGTTCTCGTTACAAAGTCTCATATGGCGCGGAGTATATTATGTTTGGTTTGTTGCCAAGCCATTCTTGAGAATGCTTCTTATAGACCCTTCGTTCGAAAGATTTATCATACGAGTATCTCAGACGTCGCGCCGACGCCAACCCCAGGGACGCCGACGGTAACTTGTATCTCGGATAGTTAATGCAACCGCCTCAGTTGACAGAGCTCTGGCTTCAAACCTCGGCGATGGCGAAGTTATGTTTATTGTGGACAAAGTCAAAATTACGATAGTTTTTCGGGACTCTCCTGTTTGTCCCCTTTAATCCACAAATACTTCACAATCCCCCTTCGTTACAACTCCGTTTCGAAAAAAAAAGGCATCCACTTATGTTTGTTTGGCGTCGTATCGGCCGCCAACCAAAAATTCGTTGTTGACAGTAGTGGATTCTACAGGACTCAGATATCTTCAGCAAAGCCGTAGAGAACATAGGTTAAGTGTGTTTGAGAATAAGGTGCTTAGGAAAATATTTGGGGCTAAGAGGGATGAAGTTACAGGAGAATGGAGAAAGTTACACAACACAGAACTGCACGCATTGTATTCTTCACCTGACATAATTAGGAACATTAAATCCAGATGTTTGAGGTGGATAGGGCATGTAGCACGTATGGGCGAATCCCGAAATGCATATAGAGTGTTAGTTGGGAGGCCGGAGGGAAAAGGACCTTTAGGGAGGCCGAGACGTAGATGGGAAGATAATATTAAAATGGATTTGAGGGAGGTGGAATATGATGATAGAGACTGGATTAATCTTGCTGAGGATACGGACCAATGGCGGGCTTATGTGAGGGCGGCAATGAACCTCCGGGTTCCTTAAAAGCCAGTAAGTAAGTAAAGCCGTAGTGAAGGCAATCTACATAGGAGAAGACAAACCTGACATGCTGAGGTGCCGGTAAATCCTCCATGGAATTATTTTATTACTCAGAAATTTAACAAAAACTGCACGTTTTGGCAGAAAATTTGTAAGAGTTTGTATACGAAGATCGTGAAACAATTTGACATATATGAGAAAAGGCATGTCACGACAAATCACAAGAAAATATTTGTTTTCCTAATTTCTCTCTCCGTGATTGGAATTGTATGACTTTTCAGCTAAAGAAATGGACTTTAAGTTTACTATTTTCCGTGGGCACATGACTTAGTATCCATACATTTTTGTCAGTTTAATAAATTCAAACATTAACTTAATTTCAACTACAGAGTGCTGCATTGGAGTTAAATCGCTCGCTTGAACTCGGTCGAATGTCGCACGCTCGAGTGAGATTAGACCGGTCGTGATACGCTCGTAATGAATAGAAGCACAGTACAAGGTCATCTCACCGACATGTCTTATCTTGTATGGAAGGCGACAGATAAGATACTGTACACATATGTTTTGCTCACACGGTAAATATAAGCCTTTATTTTCTGCGTTTATGACAAACGTTTAATGGAACAGTCAATGGAACGTACCAAAACAGGAACATGAAGTTATAAATAAAATAGTATGAAAAACTTCGATATACAGTTATTATTGCTAATTAATAATTATTCAATATTTGATTTATCACATATATAATATGATAGGTCCATACATAGTGTTCCGCCTATATACTGCGACAATGTAGAAACGTTTTACAAAATATTATTGATATAGCAGTAGATTAATAACAATATTAGTACAGAGATAACGTCACAGAAAATATAATAAAACGAATAATCATGCTGCACAACTGTTACAGACGCAAAGATTGATACATTAATTATTAGAGATTATTATTATTATTATTATTATTATTATTATTATTATTATTATTATTATTACTTACTTACTTACTACTACTACTACTACTACTACTACTACTACTACTAGAAAACCTGATACATTTCTTGCATTATCGTGATTGTGTTCTCCGTTTATAATAATTACATTTACATCCAATCACATATATCAGAAATGGCAAAATCATTCCTGTGTGGAAAAGAAAAAAAAAACATTTACCTACAACATTTATATTACATTTTAAAGCACGTTTCGTAGTTGTGCTATGGAGAGGTTAGTTAAACACTCTAAAGTTTTGAAATGATAAACATCTATGATGTTACTACACAGTTCATCACTGTAACAAGAACGAATGTCTAACGCTCGGCTTATACCGTTCGAGGGATTTATCGCTCGCGACAATTTTACCCATCATGCATGTGCGCTACCTATCGGATTATGTTATGAACTACTTGGCGTTCGAGCGAAAACGTCCGATGCAGACCTCAAACTATGAATAATGTGCAGGAATGACTACAGCTGCAGCCACGAAGCGAAGTACTTTTTGAGGCTTCTGAACCCATAATGCTCTTTCTCGTCTAAGCGATATAGATGATGGGGTTTATTAATTTATATTTAAACGAAATATTGATATGCTAATCTATATTAAAATTTTTAATTACCTCCATAGTAATTACAGATTTCTAATTAATTTATGTCGGTTTAATGACAGTGTCGGGATTTAGCCTTGGGGATATATCCACTATAATGGATCGCAGCGTATCATCGACGGGTAAATTGTGTTTGTATTGATGTGTAGTGAACTTGACCTAGCAAGGACTGCATCCAACAGCTCACGCAAACCGAGTGGCAGGTCGGAGTTACTTCACTACAACAAAACGTCTTGCGTTTTTATGGATACAAACATATTGCAGTTAACTGAATCTTTGAACACAAAAGAAATAACACTTCGGCAATGTTTTGATTAACGTTTCAGTATGGTTTCCCGCAATGTTAAGAGCGTAGATTTTGCTGTAAGATCTACGATTGCAGATTCGAATCCTTTTCACCACATGACTATATTTCCATTGGCATTACAATATCCCGTGTTATTTGAGGTAGATATGCGACCTCCTGTTGGCTGCATGTCAGGTGAATCTTGCCTTCTACGACAGGTAAAGAATGCTCTTGAGTTTGTACTGGGATCATGGGATTTCAACGTCTGTAGCGCGAAATATAATAATAGTAATAATAATAATAATAATAATAATAATAATAATAATAATAATAATAATGGCTTCATTTAACCTGGCAGAGTTAAGGCCTTAAGGCCTTCTCTTACACTCAACCAGGATTAAAATTTGCATACACAGTTGAACATAAAACTGGGTCCGAATTAAGTAATTACATACTGATACAATTTAGGTACATAATGAGATCAAAAGAGGTAGTTACATAAAATTTAACTCATAAAATAAAAATAAACATAGTGGAATACATATTAATGTTGTTAGAATAAAATACGAATCACATAAAAAGAGAAGCCGATAATTCAATAAAAAAATGTACACAGTAAAAATAGAAATAAAAACATTAGTATACATATTAATATTACATTACAATTAAGTGGGATTTACATAATTAAACCAGAAACCGACAATTGAATAAAATGTACACAAAAAATAGATTATTAATATTATGAAAAAAAAACAACACAGTGGGATACATATTGGCGTTAAGTGATAAGTAAACACGATTTAGATAATAAAAATAAGAAACAAAAAAATGAAAATAAATACAGTGGGACACATTCCATTAAATATTTGCAACGCGTTAGGTCTGGCAACTCATCATAAGATATTTTTCTAATTTACATTTAAAGGAAATTAAAGTTCGGCAGCCCTTGACTTCAGGCGGCAGAGAATTCCAGTGACGAGAAGTAGCAACAGTGAAAGATGAAGAATAAAGAGATGATGTGTGCAGTGGTATTTCTAAGCGTGTTATCATATTGTGACCGAGTATTTAAGTTATGATACTGAGAAAGACTGTGGAATCGGACAGATAAGTAGGAGAGAGTAGAGGTGTGCAAAATTCGGTATAAGAGAGAAAGGGAATATAACTTTCTCCTCTCATTTAACCTGAGCCACAATAATTTATAGAAAGAAGGCGGAATGTGATCGTAGTAGCGGACATTACAAATGAAACGAACACACGCATTATGAACACGTTGCAGTTTCTGGGATAAATCCACCCTGAGATCACTGAATAAAGCGTCACAATAATGTTTTCAATCTAATGTCATGCCCTGATATCTATGCATCTATTTTGGGACTAGAAAGAAGTTTAGTTTACAAGCAATGCTGGATGAGGGGATTGACTGCTACGAGGATCACTCCAAAAGTAATCCACAATATTTATTTAAAATTACATTTTAGCCTACAGCTTTGCTATTTTCATAGAATGTAGATACATCCTTCAGGAACCATACGTCACTTTTCCACATAATCCCCGCACCTTTCAACTGCCTTGGAATGAGGGCCTGTATACCTGCACGATAGAAGTCTGGACCAACACGTCTGAGCTACTCTCTGGCGCCACTCACGGGAACGACTTAAATTAAATTTGAATACAAGGGGGAAGGATGTATCTATGACCTCCATAAATTGCAAAGGTTTAGAATAAAAAATAAATTTAAAAAAATGTTGTGTATTACTTTTGGAGTGATTTTCGTAGAAGTGACCGTGGCTGATGACGCAGCATTTTGGAAAATGGGACTTATCTGAAAAACCAAAGGGATAAATAAAAAAAAATATATCAAATTAAAGGGGAGAAAATTCTCTATTAAAATAGTTATATTTTGAAAATTCTAATTTTTCATCATTTTTTGCGTTTTGTGGGTGTACATATACCTTAATTGAGGAAGAAACAATGGATGATCAGTAATTTTTTTTTATCTTCTCAGTGATGGACAAGATTCTGTGGTTGTAGTAAATCTTCGATGCGATACAAGATGAGTCTTGAGTTCACTTCCAAAGGACACCGTGATTAGAATTTGTATAATCTTTTAACAGTCCATCACTCTTGACAGGAATTAAACCTGCGTACCTTGGAAGCAATTTCAAGCACGGTAGTTAGATACCACCAAGGACGACTGTTCTAATGTGAAGCGTCTTAAGAAGGGCCACAGAGATTTGGGTAAGAAGGCCACGCGTAATGGAATACAAATCCCCAGTGAAGGAAGTCTTGCTCTATATACTTAGAGGGTTGGATCCGTGTACGAATTTCCTTTAAGTGAAATAGAGTGAACACATTAACACTGACACAAAAGAAGAGAGAAGACCTCTGTGTGAAATTAGGGGCAGCCTGCAGAGCAGCGGGTTTGTCATGTGATATCGACGTCTGTCTTTCTTCGAGCACTGCAGCGGCATATGAAAAAGAAGTTAGTTTTAATGCGATGTCAGTGTGTCATTTTCGGAGGGAGGTTTTGACCTACATTGAATTGATTGTGGAACTCCAGAAACCAAGGCAGCATGAGAGCTGTAACAAAATGTGAAAGTGAAGCTGAGGACGATAGGAGGTGTAGTTTACGGCCGTTATCACGTGCCAGACTTCTCCACGCAGCATCTGGGTCAAGCTCTCGCATTCTTGTTGCTACTCGGTTTTTATTCGCGCATAAACGTGGAGTACTATGGGTTCATATATTAGACCGCGAGCGCATTACCGCGGGAATAAACCAGCCTCGCCTCATTTAGTGCTGAGACTTTTATATGCCTATCAAATGCCCCAGAGCACCCTTGCTACTGGACTTGGGGTTGTAAGGATACGATTATTTTCATAAAAGGAACGAGTTGGACATTTCTTCACTTCCGCATTGTATTACGAGCCCACTTTGTTGAAATACAGGCCCGGGTTCTTTACTTCAGATGTGGTGTCAACTAGCGGATTGTTTTTATTATCGTTTACACTCCGGAATTTATAGTTTTTATTTACAAAACTGTGGGGTATTATTTATATGAGGGCCGTTTCGGAAGTAATGGACCATATTTTGTCGGATAATGCTAGAGCCAGGGTGTTGATAGGAAGGGATTTTGAAAAAAGTGGAGCTCTAACTGATCAGGAAGAGAAAAAGGAATTAGCTGGGTCACTGGCTGAGAAGAAACTGCCTACTAAGGATGCATTGGAAGGAATGGTGAAAGGGATAAGAGTTCGAGGTAGAAGAAGATATCAGATGGTAGACGACATTAAGATACATGGATCATATGCGGAGGTAAAGAGGAAGACAGAAAATAGAAAAGATTGAAGAATGCTGGGTTTGCAGTGAAAGACCTGCCTTTGAGCAGAAAATTATGAATGAATGGAGATGAAGAAAAGTAAAATTTAAGAATTGCCGGCAATGTACGTGAAATTGTGTTCGACAGAAATGGCTAATCGAATATAGTTTCCGGATTAATACGATAAATATATTAATAGGAATAACAATTGCACTAGTTAACAGCCATTTTGCATCTAGTGTCTGAAATATCAATTCTTGGTTGTAGAATCCGAAACGACCTTCGGAATTGCTGTATCACATAAGGGTTTTGAGATATTTTAGATATTATATGGATTTCGCCCTTTGCTTACCATTTTCCTTACTCATATTCCTTTCCTTAGCCGTTGTCTTATTTTTTCCTTTTCCCTTCTCTGTTTTTATTGTTATCTTCACGTTTTTATTGTTTTCCTTTGCCCTTACCTTATTATTTCCATTCACCTGTTTGTTATTTTTTCTCTCGCCTTGTTATTTTTTTGCTTTTTTTTCTTATTATGTTCATTCGTCTTTTTCTTAATCTTCACATTTCATTAGTCTCAATTTTTGTTCCTCTTAATCTTATTTTCCCTTTTATAATTTTTCTCCCCCTTTTTATTTCCATTTTTGTCTTTCTTAATATTACATTTCTCCGTTCTCATTTATTTTTGGTTATCCTTTTTCTATCCCTTACATTTTTCTTCGCATTCTCCTATTCTTCCGTATATTTTCGATTTTATTTCATTTTCTTCCTGCATCCTCCGCGCCTTTTCATTCTTTTCTTACTCTTTCTGTATCTCGTACTCCAATTCTTTCTTAACATTCTTCTTCAGGGTTGAAACAGGTGGTCTCTTTCCATACGGAACTTACGTAATTATACGTAACACATAAAAGAAAACAGTAAATTGATTATAATTTAATTAATTAAATTATTTGTTTATTAATTTATTTATTATTTTGCTAATAATTTTAACATAAAATATAATATATACAGAAAAACTTTAGCTCGCCCCTGAAAGAGTAGAACTTGTGCTCAGGGGCGGATTCCTGAATTTAAATTAATAAGTATACAATACAATTTGTCTTATGTCTACTGTGCAATTATAGTATATAAATTTAAATTTACAATTTTTCAATTTTTATAAAATCCATACATAACTTTTTAAATTTAATACTAGAACTATTAGAATTGACAAGATTAGGATATTTAAATATAAATTTGTTATATATTCTTGGACCTAAATTACTACTATGATTAAATACTATAACAGTGTTGCATTTTGGTTCAAACAATCTTAAAGAATTCATACCTTTTGTTTCATAACTATGAGAATACAATTCAAAATTATTTCGATTTTCAGTATGAATTTTATTAATACAATATAATAAATTTGTCTCACGTTAAGTACATTAAAGTCTAAAACCAAATTTTGAGATGGAAAATCAATAGGTTTATGAAGACATATTTTAATAATCTTCTGTAATAAATAAAGTGGATTAAAATTGGATTTAAATTATAATAGTTGATATACGTTACAACTATAAAATGAGCTCATGCGTACACTTCTGAGTTGTCTTCACCGTGCTCTTGAAAATCTGATTAAATTGATTTTTCCATGGGAACCGTACTATACTCAGTTTTGGGACTAAATAAACTTCTCTCGTGAGTCAAATATTCATCACAACAAAATCCCGGCGACGCCGGCAATCTACAAAATGTCGCAGAAACAGAGTTACAGAACTGTGCCCTTGTGATATGAAATGGGCCGTCACGCGCACAATTAAAGAGTCTTATTCAATTTCATTCATTTCGAATCCTGGCAGTCCAAGAGGATTAGACACAAAGAAAAGCGATGTATAAAATCTCGTTTCTTGCTCAAGGTTGACGCTGCTGTATAGCACATCCCGCACTCGCTCTGGGAGCGTTGTGAGAACAGTAAACTTGTTAAAAAGAGCGACGTGGGGGCGGCGAGGGCGTGGGTGGACTTGTCTGTTATCGCACCACACATCAACTAGAAACTGCCGCACATTAAACACAATTTGTATTCCATACAGCTGCAGCCATTTCTTTTATTCCTCGTAGCTCTGTCCCTTTATTAAACTTGTTTTGCTCTCTTGTTTGTTTTACATGTTAATCTCCTGTTGTGTCATATTGTTCGCATTTTATTTTTAACAGCATTATTGTCCGTGAACTCTCTTTCTATGCGTCACACATTATGAAAGTCTTCTTGCAAGAGATAATGTAGTAAATTGGTAGTGCTGATAGTGGTAGTAGTGTTGTCTGGGATAAGGACGTTAAAAGTGATTAAAAATTTGTTTCATAGTTGTGTGTTATTTTATTTTAACACTAGTCTTGTTTCCTTTGAGGTTCTGGCTGATATGTACATCTATTTTCAGGCAGTACATCTCACTATCAATAGTAAAAATAAAAACATTAGAAATTTATATAAGGGCATAAAGGTATTCAACAATGGATATCAGGCAAGGGTAAACGTGATCAAGGATGAGAATGGTGATTTGCTTGCAGATGCTCATTCAATCCTGAACAGGTGGAAAAACTATTTTGGACAGCTACTAAATTTACATAGGCCAAATAGAAATGATCGGGACGAAATTGAAATACAAACTGCTGAGCCATTTATACCCGAACCCATACTTTCTGAAGTCGAAATTGCGATAGAAAATCTGAAAAATTATAAGTCTCCAGGTATCGAACAAATTCCAGCAGAATTAATACAAGAGGGTAGAAGCGCATTATCTAACGAAATTTATAAGCTTGTACTTGCTATTTGGGAAGAGGAAATTGTACCAGAACAGTGGAAGGAGTCCATAATCGTACCTATCTTTAAGAAGGGGGACAAAATTAACTGTAATAACTTTCGAGGAATATCACTTTTGTTGACGGCGTACAAAATTTTGTCCAATATTCTTTTGAGAAGATTAACTCCGTACGTAGATGAAATTATTGGGGATCATCAGTGCGGTTTTAGGCGTAATAGATCGACTATTGATCAGATTTTTTGTATTCGACAGATATTGGAGGAAAAAATGGGGTATTAAGGGTACAGTACGTCAGTTATTCATAGATTTCAAAAAGGCGTATGACTCGGTTAAGAGAGAAGTTTTATATGATATTCTTATTGAATTTGGTATTCCCAAGAAACTAGTTCGATTAATTAAAATGTGTCCTAGTGAAACTTACAGCACAGTCCGTAAAGGCTAGTTTCTATCTGATGCTTTTCCAATTCACTGTAGGCTAAAGCATGGAGATGCACTATCACCTTTACTTTTTAACTTCGCTCTAGAATATGCCATTATGAAAGTTCAGGATAACAGGCAGGGTTTGGAATTGAACGGGTTACATCAGCTTCTTGTCTATGCGGATGACGTGAATATGCTAGGGGAAAATCCACAAACGACTAGGGAAACCCGGAAATTCTACTTGAAGCAAGTACAGCGATAAGGTTGGAAGTAAATCCCGAAAAGACAAAGTATATGATTATGTCTCGTGACGAGAATATTGTACGAAATAGAACTCTAAAAATTGGAGATTTATCCTTCGAAGAGGTGGAAAAATTCAAATATCTTGGAGCAACAGTAAAAAATATAAATGACACACGGGAGGAAATTAAACACAAAATAAATATGGGAAATGCCTGTTATTATTCAGTTGAGAAGCTTTTATCATCTAGTCTGATGTCAAAAAATCTGAAAGTTAGAATTTATAAAACAGTTATATTACCGGTTGTTCTTTATGGTTGTGAAACTTGGACTCTCATTTTGAGAGACGAACAGAGATTAAGGGTGTTTGAGAAAATATTTGGGGCTAAGAGGGGTGAAGTTACAGGAGAATGGAGAAAGTTGCACAACGCAGAACTGCACGCATTGTATTCTTCACCTGACAAATTAGGAACATAAAATCCAGACGTTTGAGATGGGCAGGGCATGTAGTACGTATGGGCGAATCTAGAAATGCATATAGAGTGTTAGTTGGGAGGCCGGAGGGAAAAAGACCTTTGGGAGGTCGAGACGTAGATGGGAAGATAATATTAAAATGGATTTGAGGGAGGTGGGATATGATGGTAGAGACTGGATTAATCTTGCTCAGGATAGGGACCAATGGCGGGCTTATGTGAGTGCGGCAATGAACCTCCGGGTTCCTTAAAAGCCAGTAAGTAAGTAAGTACTAGATTTCATATTCAGAAGTATACGCTGTGCAATTCCAGAAAGTTTTTCTTGGAAACGGAATAAGACTGCGGGCCACAAACAAATTTGATTTGAAGTCGATGTACATTCATGTGATAAGATGCAGTTTCCTGTCATTCAAGCACAGCACTGCTGCCAACCGATCAGACAGATACTTCCTACATATCAATCACGTGCAATGTTCTTGTTATGCACAATGGAGTCATTTTCCTTCAAGCCAGAAGGCTTACAGATTCTTGAAGAGCTCAGCATCTCGAGGGAGCCATTTCAATTTCTATTCAGGCTTTTCTAAAGCTGAACTCGATGGCAATCAGCCAACACCAATGCTAAACGTATCAAAGTGTTTGCTCAACCGATGAATGCAGTTGTGTGATACTCTCCACGCTTCGAGTGCCGCACTACAAACTCACATTCACACCGACTTTTATGTTCACAGTTTGATTTCTACAAGAGGAATGAGGAAGTAAGATCCTTGCAACTTTATAGACACATACGTAGTATTTGTGAGTGAGCTGAAGAAACTAAAAATTATTAGTGTTTGTATTACAAACAAACTGAATATACTGAGAATTTTTTGTCATTTGACACGAATTTAAAAGTGAGTTAATCACTTCCCTGATTAACCCGAGTTAACTCGGGTTGCTAACTTGTGTCAAAATTTATTAACCCGAGTCAAGGAACGACCACTCATATAATTTGAGGGAAAGAAGGCAGAGGACGGACACTGGAAAGTTTTCTTTTCTCAGTCGTACTATCAGGGACTGGAATGCTTTACCTGCAGACTTACTAAAGGCTTTACCAACAACCAAAAATGTATTTAAAAATAGGCTTAAGGACTTTACTAATAGACGGTAATTATACATAGTATTTAAAGGGTGTAAATGATATTTTGTTATTGAAGTGTTCTATCAGTGAAGAATTATGTTGTGTCAGTGAAGTAGTAGTAGTAGTAGTATTTATTTATTTAACCTGGTAGAGATAAGGCCGTCAGGTTCTACCAGGAGATTCCAACTACAATATCAACAATAAAATTACAATTAGTATTAAATTTACAATTACAATTACAAATAATATTACAATTAGTATTAAATTTACAATTACAATAAAATCAAAGTGAAAAGATTACCTGAATAATTAAAGCTAGATAATTTATCAAAGCTATTTGAAACGTGTTCCTGTCAGCTTTATAGTTTAAATGTGCAAAGTTTTGAACAGAAATGTTTTTGAAGTGTTAGTGAAATCAGGATAGAATCAGTGAAATGTGTCGTAGTTCCAGTGCAGTGATTGAGTTGACAGCGAAATGAGTGTAATGTTGAAAGGTACTTGTGCAGATATCAACATATACTCGTGGGTTTTAGTTCGATCTTAGTTTTAAGATACAAATTAAAATATTTCAAATGTTATTTTAAGTGATCGTTTAATTTAATTTAGTATATTCCCTGTTGTTATTATTATTATTATTAGTATTATTATTAATTGTATTTTTAATTAATAAGTTTATTATTGTCATTATTGAGTGTAATTAGTTACCACTGCCACCGGGTATATACCCATTGCAGTGTGAATAAATACATACATACAACTCGTTTGAATCCAATTTTCGCTGCTAAGGATTATATCCCGAATATATACGTTTCCATTTTTTCATTAACCTTTTCCTCACTAGATCGCTGCAGAAATTAGTGATATTGCTATATCTGGTGGTGCTTTTTGTACTTCTTCCTTGCGAGTGGAATTCTATGCTCATATAGCATTCACACACAGTAGTGAGTAGATGCTAGTTACTTTTGGCGGTTTCTGTTTGTGTTTAGTGTTTTTTGTGCTGTTTTGTGTAAAGATGGATCAAATTAGTGATTCCGAAACTTTTGATCAGGAATATATTCCTGTAGAAGATTAGGAAATGAAACATCGGTATCAGAAGACGAAGTTATAGACCAACAAACAAATTCAGATCAGTTGATGTCGCGTCTTTTCGACAGCGGTTTGAATAGAAGACATCTGGCACCATTTCTTCTGCACCTCAGAGGTCCCCATTCCCTGAAATTTTAACATTGTTTCTGATAACGATAATTCTTAATTTTTAAAATTATTCTTTAATAATGACCTCATCAACATTATATTCGAGGAGACGATTCGGCATGCTAATAAGTGTTCACTGAATGCTGAAAATAATTCGTGGCGGCCTACTACAGACTCTGAAATACGTGTACTTTTGGGCATAGTGATACTGCAGAACATTATTCACAAACCTGAAGAACAGATGTACTGGTACAAATATTCAATGACTGCAACACCATTCTTCCCAAAACGCTCTCATATAGGAGAGCAGATATTACTGTCCGGAATGCAATGTGCCACTGTGCGTAATACCCTGCTTTCGAGTCTATCACACGACAAGCAACATTTAACGCCTTGATAACAGCACTGGTATTGTACCTCATAAATTAATCCATAAAAAACATAAGTTGGTAAATAGTTCAGGAGAAAATCAAAGTGGGACAACTACCAGAGCTGCAATCAAGGTGCACGGGATAACTCGGGATAATAATTCAGGTATGAATGTATGTCTATTTCATAGTGATTTTTAGGTATGTAAGAAAATTTGTGATGTCCAGTGATTCTGCAATATTAAATGTCCTCTTTACGAAAATAAAAAAAATGACACTTTTTTCACAAAACTGGTAAAATTTATAGTATGGGAAGAGGTTAAACTAAAAAAATGTAACTTTCTGCAATGAAATTAATTGGAAATTCGTGATGAGTCTAACTGGCGCGATTTTTTGCACTAATGGCGGTATTTGACTGTTCGTCATTCACCTGTATGTAGGCAGTACCAATTTATCGATAGAGTCGTTGCCCAGGATACGTCATAGAAGGGTAGTTAGTATACGATACAAATGCTCGATGAAATGAGATGATGTTGGGAATTTGTTGAAATGTTACAGGCGAACTGGAGTTTCCGGAGAAAACCGTTATCACCTGGACTACGGGCTTGCCCAACACGATCATAAATCGGTGATACGCTTGGTGTCGAACTCGGTTCTACAAGATTATGAGTCAAGCGTTCAATTATGCCGCCGCCGTGGCTACTACCGTCGCGACATAATAATGGCAACATTTGGTATCTCAGAAAATCAAGTATAATTGAATTTATAACACACAGCGCCTTGCTGGGATCGCAACCAGCGAAACAAGTTTGTCAGGGAAGTGGTCGGAGTAGCAAGGCGTATCACAATTCGGGATCGTTCCTGTGTTGTTATAGCATAGCATAATATGTACAATTCTGGCAAAAATATTTCACTGTCTAGATATGTTGAAAATGTTTTTAGCGTTATAGTTAAACATAGTACAGGGACATAATTTTATTTTTACTTCAGTTTTTATTGTACCTGAGTTTTTTTAATGTACTTCACTCCCACCCCTATACTAGTAAACTCCAAGCGTTCTCCACACAGAACCGAGGCCGCGTATGCAGTACTGAGTTAGTGAGTATAGCGAGTTCCAGAAAAATGTTCACGTTTTCCAGTGACGAAAGAGTTTTCAATATTGAATCACATTTTCTCACAGGTACTGTCGTCCGTTTGCTTACGTCGCATCCCGATTTCCCCCACCTGCTTCTGTTCCCCCTCTGTAAAGTCTAGTAGCTGGGTTGTCTTAGCTCTTTTCTGAAAACATTAATTTCTGTTAGGAATTGGACGTCTACGTAATATTATGCAACTATTTAAAATAACTTAAATAAAAGGACGTCGTTAATTAACTGTCACGTGATTTACCCCCCCCCCTTTTTTTCTACGACCCTGCGACAAAACCACTTGAACGGACAGTAGATAGCATTTCTGAGTAATTTTATCTTTTCAGATCGGGCAGAAGTGAAGATTGAATTTACAGTACGTAAGGTAGGCCTACTCTTTTATAGAGTAGGTATAGAATTATTTGAACATGAGTTACTAGTACGAAGGACAAAACTGGTAATTGGAATTAGTCTATAGTGCGATAATATGCAGAAAAGAACTGAAGCCTGTATCGAAATGAACGGGCACCATTTTCATAAATGTGTTTAAATATCCATATTATGATTATTTTTCAATTTAACTTCATTCAATATATATTGTACGCTAATGTGCTGTAACAGTACAATATACAGTGCATAATTAATACGCCCGAATGGATAGCTCAATTCGTGAGTAAAAACACTAAGTATTATTACAGTACTGTATTTTGATTAAACAAAAACATAATGAAAATTATCAAACTCAAAATTGCGATATTTCATAAATGAACTACTTTTCTTCCCTCCTATACCTAGTAAAGTGATTTGTATTTTACGCCAGTATCATCGAACTTCAGTCTTGGAAGGGGGAGCAAGCGGTGTTTCCGGTTCTAGACCTTTAATCCAAGGGTTGATGTTAAAAATGTTAGTAAAAATAAAATTATGTCCCTGTATATATACTTTCATTAGTAGCTAATACTGTTAAAAAAGTATTCTTTCTATTGTGACCCTTATTTATCACGAAAGAGACCATTTTAAAACTGCTCTTCTGTAAAATCTGGTTTCGCGGCCAGACGCGCTGGCCGTTACTCCACACGTGTGGACTGGCCATTTTATGAACTCTGGACAGGTTAAGGTTGACATATGACCATCGTGAGCACCTTCACTATTGTATCAAAGTTTCTGCAATTTTATTGCAAATATTGCTGTTAAAATGTTCGTCTTGATTCTTGCTATCTCATCGAAGTTTTAGTCGACTCTCCGAAGACAGGTTTGAACCTTACAAGTGACACCAACAAGGCGTCTCTCATAAGGCAACTAGACCAGGATATAATGGGGTTTTGGTTTCCTGCAGTATGATATTCATGGATAAACATTTCACAATAGCTCTATAAATTATAATTATTAAAATATCAAAATTATACGAAAATTTTCGGTTATAAGACTTTATCTGACTTCTTTTATTTTGTGACGGTATATAAGCAGTTTCTGAGTGTTCGATATTATTTCAATTCCGTAATTTATTTTTACACACAATTCTGAATATTGATTCCTAACCATTGTAGCCTATTACCCTGAGTATATCTTTTTGTGCTTGTTGGTGTTGAATTATTAATATCGGCATTTGCGCCATGGCCTTCTGAATTGTCTACTTGGAAGAAACAATTGCGACAAGACAAAGGTAATAATATCGATGGTGTTCAGGTAAAAGGGCTTGTCACACAAAAGAAAAATGTTTCAGAAACAGCTATAATTATTACATTTAAACACATTATTATTCATATTAGGAATGTAAACGTAATTGCCAAAAAACATATCTTCAGACTTTGTGATTAAATTTTAACTAGAGTAATTGCAGCAAAAAAGTAACATTAAAAAAAAAAGTTAAGCCATTTTATCTAAACACCATCGATAAGAAATCGACAATATTACAGAGGTAGATGGTTCTGATTGGTTAAAATTGACTGTATTGACAGTGTTGTACTAAACTCTTTGTACGAACGTTTTGCTTACGTGCGTTAACCGTTTTACAGATATCGTAATATTTCAATCAACAGGTGTCAAATCTACACGATTCCCTAGATTTGGCACCTACTATTATTCCTATTACAAAAAAGAGTAATTAGAATAATAGTAGGTGCCAAATCTAGGGAATCGTATAGGACTATTTTCAAAAAAACTACAAATAATGCCCATGGCTTGTCAGTATATCTTTTCATTAATAATCTTCCTCGTATGTAATCGTGAAAACTTTGTAACTAATTCAACAGTTCATAACATAAATACACGTCAAAAATGACTTTCATACTCCATCGGCAAGTCTGTCATGCTATCAAAAAGGAGTGCGTTATATGGCAATAAAAATGTTTAATAGCCTCCCTATCGATATAAAAAATGAAACTCAAAACTTAAGATGATTTAGGGCCAAATTAAAGAAGTACCTAATTTCTCACGCCTTCTATTCTGTAGGTGAATTCATGACATTCAATAACACTTCATGAAATTGATACTAAAACTTTGTGTTGTACTAGTAGACTATATTGTAAATCTCGTCTGTATATATTTCATCTAAACTGTGACTATAAATTAAGACTTTATAATAGTATTAAGTTTTTTGACTTGTTCCATATTCTAGCTGTAAGCATGTATGAATACCATGGAATGTTAATAAATACAATACAATACAATACAATACAGCACGTGTTGTTTCACAGCCCGGCACGAGCCCCCAAAATTGCAGATTTTATTAAATTTAATGTCACTAAATTGTAGGTTTTAATACTCTTAATTTTATTGAAGTAGTTAAAGAAAACAAACCATCCATTTCAGGAATCAAAAATCACAATAATCAAGTTTCTTGTTAAACTGTTCTCTCCAAAGTCACTGCCGTCTAGATATCCTTCCCACAAGAATGTTTTTCGTGTTGCCACTGCTATTTGATAATCATGCCTGTTATCTTCCCCATAAAATAACGCGTATTGACCAAGAACTGTCTCAGAGTTGGACCTATGTTTATGGAGACATCTGCATATACTGGCACTAGTAGGTCTTAACCCAGTTCCTCAAGGCACGGAAGCTTTATGTCGATAAGTACGTCACAGGAGTTGTGACTGTGAATACAGCGGAGGGATTGTCTGAACACAACTCTCACTTGATGTGGATGTTGTCGCACTTGTGTAGCAGTCTGGAAGAGGCGCTGCTGTCGGCGGATGATGAATGAACTATGTAATCGCAGGGATTTTATACGTGAAGATCTCGATTAATATCAAGCCATGTCACAGTTTGAACAATCGAATGCTAGTCAGAAAATGAAGTTCCAAATTGCAATAAGCCTTATTAGTATTGCTGGTTGTCGACTCAGCGAACAGCAATATGTATGCAAATGCAATTTGTTTTCCTGTAGCTGCAACTCCAAGGCATCAGATATGCTGTTTGCAGTCTCATCAGGCGTTGCGAATATATCACATTGCGAAAGTACCACTTATCTGCAACTCAGTTTTGAATGTATGCCAAGTATTGTAAAATACTTTAAATATAGTGAAACTTCCCTTAACGGACACTTCCCAATAGCGGACTCCTCTCAATAGCGGACATTTTAAAATTTCCCTGCAAAATAACATTGGCCCTTATGATAAAATTCTTTCAAATAGCGGGAATTCTCAATAACGGACGCGGACACTGAAATGTATCTCCCAACAACAATTAAAACTTCCAAATAACGGACAGCGTGAAAGAAAAAAAAGAAAAAGACGGTTGTAAATTAAACGGAATTCTTTGCAACAATCATTATCGTGCATTTGAACGTTCTTGTACTTTATTGAAGGTAAGCAGCACAGTTGTTAGTTGTGATACTGTGCGTGAGCAGTCCGTACTTTCTTAGTTTGTCAAGTTGAGTGTTCGGAAGTACAGTCACATTAGAAATGTCACAAAAACGTAAACGTTTGTCACTAAAAGAGAAAGTGGATATTGTAAAGCACAGTGAGAAGGAGAAATTAAGTGTTCGTGAGCTGGCCACAAACTTTAATGTGGGAAAAACTCAGGTTAGTGAAATTTTGAAACACAAGGATGTTATTTTAAAATCATACACTGAGAATGCAATTCTAGATTTCTTTGTGTAGGTGAAGTGGTACAGTGACTGACGTTTATTTAATTTACAAAACATTTACTGGTACGATTTCTCTCTGGATGAATACTGTAAACAATCTCACTGTCTACTGTACTGTACTGTAAAATATAGTGTTGAATATGTATGAGAAATTTTAATCCACTGTATACATACTAACGATTTTCTAAATAGCGGACACTTCTCAATAACGGACATTTAATTTTTCCCCGGCGTTGTCCGCTATTGGGAAGTTTCACTGTATTTAATAATTTATGTTAACAAAAATTGTAAAAATTATAATGTAATGATAGATCCTTCACAACCTTTAACACTTCCTGCGGACGTCAGGGCGGAACAACCGACGTTCAAGTACGCAAAGTTAAGGTAGAAATATATAGGATGTCGCCAACTTTTAGGGTCAAAATTATATAGGTGGTATAGGACTCTAAATTCAGTTTTTTTGACATAAGGAATCAGTGGTCGGAAAATGGATATTTCAGGAGCTATAATGTCTAGAATAAGTGATAAGTTTGAAAAACATGTTTGCAAACTCCTTTAATTTTGTACACACATAAACAACTTACATCTCATAGCAACTATTCAAGGTGGTGATCACTAGCCTTGATACACCCAGAACAATGCATGACATTTTGCTCCACTCTCTTAAATATCCCTGAGTCTGCTGGACAATGAGGCAGGCAGACAGGCAAGAATCTGTTGCCAGGTGATCGTGGATATGAAGTGGGCAGTGCTACAACCACATTCTCTTGCAAACAATAGGATATTTAATGTTTTATTTCCAAAACAACATACACCTCATAGCAATAACTTAGAACTCAAAACAGCCAGACATACACTGTAAGAAATAACATCACCATGGAAGCGCCAGGCAGTTGTCTGTTATGAAAATTACAGCAGCTTACAGAAACGTCCCACATATACACTTTCGAGATATTGTGGCGTCCGAAATATCCATTTTCGATCACTGGTTCCTGATGTCAAAATGTTCAGTTCAGTGTATAATTTTGACCCTAAAGGTTGGAGACATCCTGTATTCTCTGTCTTGTACGTCATTTTCACAATTCAAATGAGAAACTTATAGGGTAAACGTTGGTAATTTCGTGGCAATGGTTGTTTTGTGATAATTTTTCTTTGCTCTTTCGTGAACTAACCAATGGTGTTACGAGATTCAAATTTCCGCCAAGGGATTGCATATGTTGTCCGGTTGATATATATTTCTATGTTTTCTTGCTATGAATATTAGCCGGAATTACTATGTTTGAAGTCTTGTAACAATAAATTTAATGAGAATTTCATTTGACTTTAATGAATTTTTCCACAGTTCTTCTACCTCTCACGAAATTATCAATGTAATATCACGAAATTACCAAGGTTATCACGAAATAACCAACCTTTTAGCTTACGATGTAAAAGTGGTTTTTGGCACTTGTTCAAGAACGTGTCAAATCTTTTATGTCTCCAGATTTGTACAGCAAATTATCGTCTTTTAGGTGAAAAAATCGGAATAAGGATATATTTACACATTTGCATTTTAAATTAATTTTCATGAAATTATCACGAAATTACCAATGTTTACCCTATTTCTGCGCTGTTTAAACTCGGAGGCTACTTTCCACATACATTTACCGACTGTACAACCTTTTAAAATTAATCTTTCATACCTAAAGTCACTTTCAACAAGTTTAGGAAATGCTTAGTGGTTATTTTGAACATTTATTTATTTGTTTATTTGTTTATTTATTTATTTAAATAGCTAGCTAGTGAGTATAAATTACATTTATAAAACAAAAATGTTTCTAGCCACTACCGTAAGAGCCAGGCTCGTGTACGGTGTAGTCTTAGTCAATAATAATATAAAATAAAATTTACAAGGACAGTTTACTAAATACAGTAAGTAACATCTCCGATAACTGGTCAAAACATATCATTTGTTGTTCATTCTGCTATGTTGGTCAAGGAGTTTATTGGATTCTGTTTAAGGGGTCATGGGCACCATTGAGGGTCAAAAAATGTAGTTTTTATTTTTTTAATTCATTAAATCGACTTTCCTCTTTAGTGAAACAATTTTTTAAAATATCACCAATATTTCTTGACCTTTTTTGTTAAGTTTATTTATACACGCTTTAACATCTGTGGTCATATCGCATGTTTAGGATCTTTGAGTATACCGGTAGGCTGTTTTTACCACTGTTGAGTTTCTGTTTCTATTGTGTGTTGTAAATGGCTTGTGTTCAAGTAAATGACTTTAGATTTTGATTAATGTTTATGATATTGGTGACTGATATGCCCAGAGAACTCCTAAACCCAGTGTACGTTTCGTGCACAGTATATACCTATAAGTGCTTAAAAATATAAAAATGTGATATAAATTTCGTAATTTCAATACAGTTGGAAAATATATCTTGCATAATTACCCAATCTTTAACTTCATATGCAAAATTGTAATTTTAATGACTTTGTAAATTTTAATAATAAACAATACATTAAAAGCTAAATTAGTACAAAAATCTACAAGAATAAAAATATATAATACACTAGCATTACCCTCCCTTTTATACGGAAGCGAGATTTGGACATTAAAGAAAAAAGACATGAACAGAATCAAAGCAACGGAAATGAAATTTTTCAGGAGGGCAGCAGGATATACTCTTTTAGACCAAAAAAGGAATGAAGAAATTTTAGAAGAATTAGAAGTAGAGTCAATAGAAGAAAAAATCAACAGATACAAATTAAATTGGCTAGATCATGTAAGAAGAATGGAAAATTCAAGAATCCCAAAAAATATGATGCAGTATAAACCTAGAGGACATCGTCGTCCAGGAAGACCTTTTAGAAGACTGCTAGATGGGGCCGAAACAGGTCTACAGAGGCCTAATTCGTGAAGGATGATGATGATGATGATGATGATGATGATAATGATAAATTTTAAGAGATGCCTTTTCTTCGTACTTTGTTTAGTCAAAAAATCATAAAACATAATTTCATGTGGTTCAAAATAATGAACTAGTGTTCATACTTCCTGTTAGAACTCTGTTGTATAACGAATGCGACAAGCTAGATCGTTCCCTCTAGGTATCGTGTGTGAGCTGTTTTTTTTTTTCCTTCGGTTTTGCCTCTCTTATTGGCTTTCTCTTGATCTGTGTCGAGCCAAAGCTGACTTTGATATTCTCTGTGTTTGGATTCGAATATTGTAAGTCGAGCGGAAGAGATTACAGGGAGACAAGAAAGTAGATGCTACATACACGGTGTGGGAAGGAAAACATATGCCGAAGTTCTGGACCGCTGCGTCCCTAAGTGTTGGTGTTACACATGTAAATTAACAAGTTTTTCTTTAAATATTCACTCATAGAGGACGTGAAATCTTGTGCCTAACTGAAGTATGAAAAAGAAAACTTGGAAACTGCAGAGATGTTACTCAGCGCTACTGATTTAATGATGAACGATAATGTTGGATTTACTGTACTGGAAAATCGAAGTGGTCCACGAAGTCCCTATACAATAACTGCAGACTAGGGTTCAATACGAATCTTGTAGGATTATCATTGGAACGAAATCCGGTAAGGCTAAAGTACGGCTGGGATTTAATTGTAAAAATACATAAAATTGTAACGCTTTATTATTATTATTATTATTATTATTATTATTATTATTATTATTATTATTATTATTATTATCATTATCCTGTAACTTAATCCCTCTAAGGCCCAAATATTTTCCTAAGCACCTTATTCTCAAACACCCTTAACCTATGTTCCTCTCTCAAAGTGACAGTCCAAGTTTCACAACCATACAGAACAACCGGTAATATAACTGTTTTATAAATTCTAACTTTCAGATTTTTTGACAGCAGACTGGATGATAAAAGTTTCTATCCGAGGCTTATTTGAAGGATTCGTAACAAGCTGTTTTTTTACGGTGATGGGTTGTTAGCCCTTCGCCCAACCCCCAAGCTGGAGGACCACCCCTCATCGGCTGTCCACGACTGCTTATTCAATATATTCACAGCTACCCTCATATCTGGAGGCCGTCTCCTCGATCCGCAACCTGAGGACGCGCCATTCTTCACCTGACATAATTAGGGACATTAAATCCAGACGTTTGAGATGGGCAGGGCATGTAGCACGTATGGGCGAATCCAGAAATGCATATAGAGTGTTAGTTGGGAGGCCGGAGGGGAAAAGACTTTTAAGGAGGCCGAGACGTAGATGGGAAGATAATATTAAAATGGATTTGAGGGAGGTCGGATATGACGATAGAGATTGGATTAATCTTGCTCAGGATAGGGAACGAAGGCGGGCTTATGTGAGGGCGGCAATGGACCTCCGAGTTCCTTTAAAGCCAGTAGTAAGTAAGTATTATTATTATTATTATTATTATTATTATTATTATTATTATTATTATTATTATTATTATTATTATTATTATTATTGAATCGCCCCATACAGAAAGGGCTTCAGTCTATTAGACCTTAGTTTTGAGAAAACTAAAGAAAACATTCTGTACATTGTATTCCTTTCTGCATAGAACTCTGTGCCTGACCCTTCAGTTTCTATCTTTCCAAGCATTGGACTGAATACCTTTCTGCACAGGCCGATGGAGTCACTCATAAAGATATGAATTCCATCGATACCGCGTTTCTTCAAAATTTGTGACAAGCCCTTTGTGCATGGGGACATTAGTATTATTATTATTATTATTATTATTATTATTATTATTATTATTATTATTATTATTATTATTATTATTATTATAGACAAAAATGGCTTAACCATGTCAATAGGATTGACCGTTCCAGACTCCCAAGACAGATTACCACATTGAAGTCGAATATTTTTCCGTGACCACTCGGCAGATTTCAAAGCAAAATAAATACATTTGTTTCATCGAACTCCGATGTATTTATTTTGCTTTGAAATTTTCTATTTAATAATTTACTTATGGATATACGAAATCTCCCATTTCGAGTGTTTAGCAAACGGGTTAGGTCAGTTTTGAAGGTAAATCCACTATATCATGTAGAAGAGTTATTTAATATTCATGCATTTAAATTTGTATTTTATGACAATGTCATACATGTTGTACATGTTTTAGCAAAATAAATATCTATCTAATTCAGAATTAGCCTGTTGCTAGCACGTGGAAGGTACAGGGTCAGAGCTCGACGTTGCAACTAATAGCATTCCCCCTTTTTCATCCCGATATCAGACAGTCACGTGGGTAGATAGGCAGATAAGCGTGGAAGGAAAGTTAGGGAATATATCCATGTGGTAACATGGAGACACAAATAATATTCTTGGCTATTCCAATTAACTGGACTAGTTGCTTCCCAACAATGAGAAACTAAACAAAGCAGACGATCCTTGCGGGTCTTCAGCGATACGAAGCTGAGGATCGAACGACTAAGAAGTTCCGAAATATCGACTAAGTTGTCTCACGACAAGCTGAAAATCCAAAATCTCTACAACAATGCGAGACAGAAGTTGCTGTAAATGAAATTCGGGTCATTGTGATATTAGTATCTCTGGCTCAGATGTGATATTATCATCGGGAAGAGTAAATACACAAGCTTTTACGGCGGCCAGTACACAGGCTGGGGCATCGAGACGTGTTTACTATGGGATAACAGTTAAACCTGTAATCACACACAAATCCTCGGTTTATTTGTTCTGTCGTGAATCGGTAAAATACACATCTGGGACGAGCGGCACTTGTTTGCCTTGTAACCTTGCACATTGACACTTTCTATAAACCTGCAGTGGCGCTTGTTCTTCCGCGGTGCAAGATAGGACAGAGCGCGTACCGCTCTGTAAACTCTGCTTGAATTGGCTTCAACTAAGCTTATAATTTAATAGAGATGCGAGCCGTATGAAGCTTGAGTTTTGAGGGTGCTAGAAACAATAGACTGTGACGGTTCTATTTTGCATTGCCTGTAATGAGGCGATATTAGCGATCCTAGTGGTGAGCAACTACCTAATGTTTGCATATTTACTACGTATTGAGCTTCGCGACTGTATATACTAGACTGTGATATTCACTAGGAAAGTCGGGGAGAAGCTGAGTCGACGTAAATTCTGACTAAGCCGGGAGAACTATGAAATAATTATTTAAAGCAGTGTTGCCAACTACGATTAATTTTTAATTGATTATTTAACTACACAGTGATTGAAACTGTTTCTAAATGCAGGTAATGTGTTGTATCAGAAAGGAGCAGGACGACCTTATATTTCAACAGAAACTTTTGACAATATTGAACAAGCATTTACGTTTGTGACTCAGGCAGGATAGCTTAGCAACAGCTGAACTATTGGTTGCGATTAGTGCATCTTTCTTATTCCGCCTGAGCAGCGATATAGATACAGTAATTATAAAACATAGGTCACGGACATAGACTTATCTGAAACCAATTAGATTACTGTAAAGAAAGTGTTTAGATAAAACATTTAGAAAACAATATAATTATTCTATTTAATATAAACCGAACTCCCGTATAAATAAAACTCATTACCAAGAAACGAAGATAATATTAGGCCTATACTTAAATTGAAATTAACTGAAGAATTGTGTTTAGTAAGAATTTAATATTAGTAAGAAATAAAAATGGATGTTTTATAGATTAACTTGATAACGAATTAGAATAAAGTGAGAATGAAATGAATTAAAATGAAGTACCCGTATCACAAATTAACAGGATAACTTATTGAAAATATACAGTACGTTAAATATAATAATATATTAATACTAATTTAAATTACAATTTTTAAATATCTCCTATTTAATTTGGATTTATACGGTATAATTATTAAATATAGTACCGGTACTTCAATATAAATGACACTCGGGAGGAAATTAAAAGCAGAATAAATATGGGAAATGTCTGTTATTATTCGGTTGAGAAGCTCTTATCATCCAGTCTGCTGTCAAAAAATCTGAAAGTTAGAATTTATAAAACAATTATATTACCGGTTCTTCTGTATAGTTGTGAAACTTGGACTCTCACTCTGAGAGAGGAACATAGGTTAAGGGTGTTTGAGAATAAGGTGCTTAGGAAAATATTTGGGGCTAAGAGGGATGAAGTTACAGGAGAATGGAGAAAGTTACACAACACAGAACTGCACGCATTGTATTCTTCACCTGACATAATTAGGAACATTAAATCCAGACGTTTGAGATGGGCAGGGCATGTAGCACGTATGGGCGAATCCAGAAATGCATATAGAGTGTTAGTTGGGAGACCGGAGGGAAAAAGACCTTTAGGGAGGCCGAGACGTAGATGGGAGGATAATATTAAAATGGATTTGAGGGAGGTGGGGTATGATGATAGAGACTGAATTAATCTTGCACAGGATAGGGACCGATGGCGGGCTTATGTGAGGGCGGCAATGAACCTTCGGGTTCCTTAAAAGCCATTTGTAAGTAAGTACCGGTACTTCAAAATCATATTACAAATTTTAGCCCATAACTAAGGGTATTATGTTTGTGTCCATGGTTGGTTGATTGATTGATTGATTGATTGATTTATTTGTTTGTTTATTTATTTATTTATTTATTTGTTTGTTTGTTTGTTTATTTATTTATTTACTTATTTATTTATTTACTTATTTATTTATTTATTTATTTATTTATTTATTTATTTATTTATTTATCTATCTATCTATCTATCTGTCTGTCTGTCTGTCTGTCTGTCTGTCTGTCTGTCTGTCTGTCTGTCTGTCTGTCTCTATCTATCTATCTATCTATCTATCTATCTATCTATCTATCTATCTATCTATCTATCTATCTATCTATCTATCTATCTATCTATCTATCTATCTATCTATCTATCTATCTATCTATCTATCTATCTATCTCTATCTATCTATCTATCTATCTATCTATCTATCTATCTATCTATCTATCTATCTATCTATCTATCTATCTATCTATCTATCTATCTATCTATCTATCTATTTATTTATTTGTTTGTTTATTTATTTTTTGTTTGTTTGTTTATTTATTTATTTACTTATTTACTTACTTATTTATTTACTTATTTATTTATTTATTTACTTATTTATTTCACGGGGCTGGATCCGGGATGGATTGTTGCACTTGGGCCGTTTAGATCCATTATACACAGTGAGGGAAGTGGGGAAAAAAACCAGAGGCGGTATGCTACCCCAAGATTTTCCTCTGACATACCTCGATTTAAAAAAAGCATACCCCCTCTGTTACAACATATACATAAATGATGTATACAATAAATTGTTTCGTGCAGTCAGTAATGTGAATTTCTTAATTAAATAATTTCAATTTACTTCAGCTATTTACCAGTTCATTTTACAATGTCCTTTGAGATTTATCATTTAAAATAATATTAAAACTTCAAAATGCCTTACTTAATTATTAATAAAAAGTGCAACAAAAATGACACAGTCACTAAATTGGCAACAATGACCACCATATGCTATGGACCACAGCCTTCTATACTTGAAATACTACGGTACCGTTGTAAACATTCCAGGGGTTAAGCTTATCAAATAAGCGTGTCTAAATACACACTGAATTCAGTTCCAGAAGGCTGTGGTTTAGATTTACGAAGAAAACAGACAGTACTCTTTGCTGTGAAGAAATGTATAAACAAATTTTTACGATCGCATTTTTTCAGTTACGGTATGTCATTTTTCACTAACGGTGTGTTTTCTGGCCACAGAAACCAGAGACGGTATTCCATACCGTCGCATATCGTCTCACTTCCTTCACTAAATTTGCACACCCTATACTGTATGCGATAATTATTGTCGAAGTCGGACGGATGACCCGGGTGGCATTCGTAAATCCGACTCTGACAGGCGGGCTATCTTTGCTGGGTCCTGCAGGTAATATCTCATCGACTACTGACGAACTCGAACCCAGAGCCCGGAGCCCAAGCCTTTAGAACCCACATCGGCATCGCAAACCCACAGAAATCACCCCAGCCTATCTTTACTGTTATGGATGATAGATTAAATGAGGGGAAGTAGAGAGTGTTGGTGGAAGGAAAGAGGGAAACGGGAGTGCTCAGAAAAAGCCCTTGCAACATCTGTTTTTTTCCACTACAAGTTCCACCCAGACCTAATCAGGGATCGAGCCCGGAACCGCCTGGATAGGTCAACGCCACAGACGTGGCTTGTGTCCTTGGTTTTATCTTGGAGAATATGTTCAGTGCAGAATATTATGATAATAAATTATTTAAATAATTTTAGTTTTGGCCTTTATATGTGCAGAAATTTGATCCGAACAAATGTAACTTTACTTTCTGAAAAGGAATTTTACACTGTTACATTCGTTCGGATCAAATTTCTGCACATTTAGAAAACAAAACTAAATTTCCTTTAATCATTTATTATCATAATACATTGCTCTCTTTAATTGACTGAGAATATTTGGCATTAAATCAATGGTTTTCCCAAAACACTTTATGAAATGTTTTATATAAAACAATTTTTTTTAATAATAATAATAATAATAATAATAATAATAATAATAATAATAATAATAATGGCTTTATTTAACCTGGCAGAGTTAAGGCCGTAAGGCCTTCTCTTACACTCAACCAGGATTCAAAATTGCTTACACAGTTGAGCATAAAACTGGATCGGAATTAAGTAATTACATACTGATACAATTTAGGTACATAATGAGATCAAAAGAGGTAGTTACATAAAATTTACCTCATAAAATAAAAATAAACATAGTGGAATACATATTAATGTTGTTAAAATCAAATACGAATCACATAAAAACAGAAGCCGATAATTGAATAAAAAATGTACACAGTAAAAATAAAAATACACACATTAGTATACATATTAGTATTCGATTACAATTAAGTAGGATTTACATAATTAAACCAGAAACCGACAATTGAATAAAATGTACACAAAAATAGATTAATAATAAAAAAACAACACAGTGGGATACATATTGGCGTTAAGTGATAAATAAACACGATTTACATGATTACACAATGAATATAAGAAACAAAAAAAAATTAAAAAATACAGTGGAACACATTCCATTAAATATTTGCAACGCGTTAGGTCTGGCAACTCATCATAAGATATTTTTCTAATTTACATTTAAAGGAAATTAAAGTTCGGCAGCCCTTAACTTCAGGCGGCAGAGAATTCCAGTGACGAGAAGTAGCAACAGTGAAAGATGAAGAATAAAGAGATGATGTGTGCAGTGGTATTTCTAGCGTGTTATCACATTGTGACCGAGTATTTAAGTTATGATACCTAGAAAGACTGTGGAATCGGACAGATAAGTAAGACAGAGTAGAGGTGTGCAAAATTCGGTATAGGAGAGAAAGGGAATGTAAGTTATGTCGAAAAGGAAGCAAAAATGAGCAAAATTGTATTAAGCGGTTTTATTTAAAATATCTCAAAGAATAACCCCCTGAAATTAATAACATTACTTACGGTTTAACTTTCAGATTTCCAGCATAATATTATTTTGTATTATATAAGTTACGAAGTAATAATAATATACGTTACAAGAGCGGTATGTTGACGTTTTAATGGTCGTGTATCGTACATTATTTTGTGCGAAGATCGTTTATTACATACCTGAAAGACGAATTTCTAATTAGTTGCAATGAAATCTCCATGTTGGTTTCTGTTTAATGACGGCAACTTCGGAAAACCA
Organism: Periplaneta americana; assembly: GCA_025594305.2. NCBI lineage: Eukaryota > Metazoa > Arthropoda > Insecta > Blattodea > Blattidae > Periplaneta > Periplaneta americana. Next base: position 2,275,524 of record JAJSOF020000009.1, read on the forward strand.
AAATATCTTTCTTCAACATTGTTGCTATAACATGTTTTCTGTGTTTACTATACTCCAGCAGGCCGTGATATACGTCTGTATTTTTTTCCCCCAGTCTTTAAATGCGAACTTAAAACAAACGGTAAGGTTATGTAATGATTTATTTTTCATTTTAATATTTTAACAATATTATTTATATAACATATTGCAGTAATAACATCGGCATCTGGAATCTTGTTGATTTTTTTCACGGCTTCCTTAATGTTACTTGCAGTACAAATGCAGTAACTTTTGTGGTGTTGTAGAGTTTACTTAATTTTTGCAAATATTTAAAAATAATAATTAACAGTGCAATTTAGGTGAAATTGCAGTGGTAAGTTTCCACTTTATAATTATTACTATGTTAAACGTCTCTAAAAATAATATGTTAAAAGCCTAAAGCAGTAAAATGAATATGACGCTTAAGCTGTAAGAAAAGGGAAATTGTTATGTGTGTTAGGTTGGGAATACTGAATGTGGTATTTCACACTTACCGCATATTGGTTCTGTGCGGAAAACAAGCTAATACGCACTATCTCGCACAAACTTTATTGTAATACTGTACGTGGAATACGTCACTCAATCGGGTGTATACAACAACACTTGATACTTTACTATACGAAAGTGAAATTACAGGAAAGGTTGAATGTGTAATCGTGATTTTATTCTTTGTTGATAGAGATTGAACTTTACTGTGAGAAAACTCGTTTATGACGTTATTAAAACAATGCTACTCTGCAGACAACGTCAGAGAGAAGGCAGAAAATAATCATTAGCAACTGTGGGCGTAAGTCACACCCGAAAGCCTTAGACATTCAAACCCTTTCAGCAGCCACTGACGTCAGTACTTTGTAGCGCATCATATGAACTTGTGGTTAGATGCCAGGCAGGGCTACTGTGACATTATTGATTTACTTAAAAGTTTCAAATGCCTCGATGAGATTTCTGACGAATCGTTTAATCAGTGAATATGTGAACACAAGAAACTGGTTGCGACCAATGAACCATGCGTGGAATTTTGCGAATCTTGGGAAGAGAAAAAAAAAAAAGGAGCCGGATACGTCAGTATGGTGTGTCATTGAATAAAAATTAGCGACTCTGTTTTAAACCAGAAGGAAGAAAACTGACACTAACTGCCACTTTTTCATCAATATTAAACATATTCGTATTTATTCTGAAAAAGAAAAGTAAATATTGATGACTTCATGAAAATGAATGGATGTACTACCTGTTTTTTTTTTTAAATTGAACAGGGCTCGCTTTTGTTTTGCGAGAGTCATGCAGTGGTTTGTAATTTCACTTATTCTCGCCAAGCAGACAACTTCTACTTGTTCACCTTGCTGGTTGCAGTTTATTGGCCCTTCGAACTGGCCGTGTTACTCGTATAAGCGAACAGTCCCTTTTTCACTCCCTCAGGTTCAAATGCATGCATAGTAACGAAATATGTTTAAGAGAACTTCATTAACATACAGTTATAAATTATAGGCCTACTATTTTCAAGTTATGCCTTTTTGTTTCTTGTGGTAGTTTGAATGCACTTTTTTGTTTATTTATTTTTATGATTTTAACTTTATTACTTACTCTCATATTTTATGATTAAGAATGTAAGAACATGGTGGTGTAGTGGTTAGTATTTCCACTTTTCATTCAGGAAGTTCTGGGTTCGATGCCAGAAGTCAGGTATCCTGACTTGGATTTTCGTGGTTTTTCGAGTTACTCCAGGCAATGCTGGGATAATCATTTATCATCCAGTCTGCTGCCAAAAAATCTTAAAGTTAGAATTTATAAAACAGTTATATTACCGGTTGTTTTTTTATGGTTGTGAAACTTGGACTCTCACTTTGAGAGAGGAACATAGGTTAAGGGTCTTTGAGAATAAGGTGCTTAGAAAAATATTTGAGGCTAAGAGGGATGAACTTACAGAAGAATGGAAAATTTACACAATGCAGAACTGCACGCATTGTATTCCTCACCTGACATAATTAGGAACATAAAATTCAAACGTTTGAGATGGGCAGGGCATGTAGCACTTATGGGCGAATCCAGAAATGCATATAGAGTGTTAGTTGGGAGGCCGGAAGGAAAAAGACCTTTAGGGAGACCGAGACGTAGATGGGAAGATAATATTAAAATGGATTTGAGAGAGTGGGATATGATGATAGAGACTGGATTAATCTTGCTCAGGATAGGGACCAATGGCGGGCTTATGTGAGGGCGGCAATGAACCTTCGGGTTCCTTAAAAGTCAGTAAGCAAGTAAGTAATGCTGGGATAATACCATTTTACAAGAGCCACAACCGGCCTCCTCAATCCTCATTATGCCTTCATCATCGCTTCTCATCTATCATCCTGCCATTTCCCGCAACAGGTCTGCCACCTATTCGACGGAGAAGGGCATTTCTGCAAAGCTATGCCTCGTGGGTACGTCGGTAAACACTGGCGAGTGATAAAACGTCTGGAAAGAAAAAGAATATGACACTAAAAAAACACTGCGAAATAAACGAAATGGTAATGGAGCCTCATACAGTACACTGCCAGTAGTGAAAACAGATATTGACGAAAGTGAAGTTAGCTGTGTTTTGTAACGCTGCCCCTAAGGTGTATGCAGCCACTCCATCGTCCGAGTGCGGCACTGCAGTCTGCTGCAACTTGTCGGCATACACGCAAATTGCATTAAAGCGAGCGCCGCTAATTGAAATCGCGGTGAGACACCGGCAGAGTTCTTCAAGGAGCCGAGATCGTTGCCCAGCAAGTTTACTGCGGGCGCGCGCATGGCGTTTATGGGAGATTTGCAGCAGTTTCAACCACGGCTACGCCTGCTCCACTACACGGATTTCCACAAAACTTGGAACATTAGAACAAAATGTACCAAACTAAAATCGAAGAACGAAAAATGTATACTTATATTTGTGTCTTGTGTATTTCCATTTCTGTTGCTTTGTAGTCAGTTTTATTAACATTTCATTTGACGTAACCTACTCACTTATTAGGAGTCTTGCAACATAAAGACTATAAAATAATAAAACGGTCCGATATTAAAAGCAAAACAATTTAATTTATTGATCTGACCCAATATTTTGGGTTTGCCCTGCGACACAGAATAGCTCACAATAAAATTTAAAATGAAAAATTATATAAATAGGTTTCAGACAAAAGTGATTAAGACATAAGAAAAAAATAGAACCAAATACAATTTAAATTGAATGTACACCATAAAGATGCCGACGAAATATCGCTTCAGAAAATTGTATTATGGTGGTGACGATGGCATCTTGAAGATCTCTCTTCAGCTTGTATTTTTCCCTCCACTTTACAAAGGCTTTCGGAATGGTGCCTCTCTCTCCGAAGAAGAGACCGGTAACTGTGATTTTTTCTATGTTGTATTTCGCCGATAGGTATTGAATCGTGGGCTCGTAGATTTTCTTTTTCTCTTCGTTCACTTCAGATGGTTGAGTGGCTGAGATTTCAAATCTGATGTTAGGATCAATTATTTCGGTTGTCTGTTTATTTCTATTTATAGCTATGATATCGATTCTACGATTGCTTCCACCACTTTGAGAGAGGAACATAGGTTAAGGGTGTTTGAGAATAAGGTGCTTAGGAAAATATTTGAGGCTAAAAGGGATGAAGTTACAGGAGAATGGAGAAAGTTACACAACATGGAACTGCACGGATTGTATTCTTCACCTGACATAATTAGGAACATTAAATCCAGACGTTTGAGATGGGCAGAGCATGTAGCACGTATGGGCGAATCCAGGAATGCATATAGAGTGTCAGTTGGGAAGCCGGAGGGAAAAAGACCTTTAGGGAGGCCGAGACGTAGATGGGAAGATAATATTAAAATGGATTTGAGGAAGGTGGGATATGATGATAGAGAATGGATTAATCTTACTCAGGATAGGGACCAATGGCGGGCTTATGTGAGGACGGCAATGAACTTCCGGGTTCCTTAAAAGGCAGTAAGTAAGTTAGCTTTTAATCATATGACATTTGTTTTCGTTTTGTTCTTACATATAAGATTTGTACCCCTTTGAAATCTCTTTTTGTTTTACACTTGATTCGTCATGTATAAGATCTGCTTAGCAATAGAGTTATCCTCACTCCTGGAACATCTAAGTCTAAATATCGATGACTCAAACGCTCTTGAGCGACGAGGGGTAATATTTCTGACGCAGATTTCTTGTTAAGAAATATACCTGCCTTGATCTCATCTATTACCTTACAAACCTTATTCGTCGTATTTTTCTGCGCTATATTTGAACGACATTCACAGGAAAGCAATATAGATCCTTATTAAATCTCCTAGGGTATAACAGAGCGGCATAGAGATATTGATATTAAATTTCACGGAATCCAGTATCGTGTGTATGGATTACAAGGAGGTCAAGGCTAAACTCAAAGGACCATAGAGCCACAGATGATGATGATGATGGTGATGATGATGATGATGATGATGATGTGTGGAATGCAGCTGGAGGTTCAGTAGCACTTATGCCACTCATGTGGATCCAATGTGCTGGCTCCAAAGTTTTACATGGGCGGGAAACTTCTTTGAAGTCATGTCGTTCAATTAAAGGATTCTTTTGGGCAGTGAATCTACGACAGGAGTTCCGGAGCCCTATTTGGCTTCAGAAAAAAAAACCCGCGCTACATATTTTCTGCTCGTCTTTCAAAATCTATCGCGGTTGAACCTGCAGACCTTGTATCCAGCTACAAACATGATAACTGCTAGATCACAACGGATGACAAGCCCAGGGGCCGAAGAGATCCAGGACTTCAAGACAGAGGCCGAAACAGGTCGTAAGACCTAATCCATGTACGGAAGAAGAAGGATTTTTGGAATTGAATAACAAAACCACATTAAAGACCACTTTCCCAGAAGACAAGCAAGTATATTTTGTGTAATTGTTCAATATTACGTGCAAGTGGCCGAAGAAATATGCATAGATTAAAATAATAACAAGGAAAGGGAAATTTTAGTGTAAATGCTAGAATTCATGGCCTAAACTGGTTAGTTTTATTGTGGCGTATGGATTATCGAATTCTAAAATCTGTATATTCCTAGACAATGTCAGGGTAGTATTTTAATTTGTCCAGAAAAAAAAATAAAAATAAATAAATAAGTAAATATTAAATAAGTAAATTATTTGTAAATAAATAAATAATTAAATAAGTAAAAACAAATAAGTAAATAAATAAGTAAATAAGTAAATAAAAATAAATAAATAAGTAAAAAATAAATAAATAAGAAATAAATAAATAAGTAAAAAAAAAAATAAATAAATAAAATAAGTAAATAAGTAAATAAATAAATAAGTAAATAAGTATATAAGTAAATAAATAAATAAAAACAAATAAATAAGTAAAATAAATAAATAAATAAGTAAATAAAAGAAAAAGTAAATAAATAAATAAATAACTAAATAAATAAATAAGTAAATAAGTAAATAAAAATAAATAACTGAATAAATAAGTAAGTAAATAAGTAAATAAATTAAATTAAATAAATAAATAAGTAAATAAATTAAGTTAAATAAATAAATAAATAAGTAAATAAATAAGTAAATAAGTAAATAAATAAAAATTTTATAAGGTAAATAAGTAAATAAATAAGTAAATAAATAAATAAGTAAATAAGTAAATAAATAACTAAATAAATAAGTAAATAAGTAAATAAATTATTAAATAAATAAATAAAATACGTTATATACATATATAACTTGTAAAGAAGGAATACATACATACACACATACATACATATGTACATAAACCCAGCATTATCCAGTCTTTCCTATTTTCTGCCTTCCTCTTTGTCTCCACATAATATGATCCATATATCTTAATGTCGTCTTTCATCTGATATCTTCTTCTGCCCCAAACTCTTCTCCCGTTCACCATTCCTTCCAGTGCATCTTTCAGTAGGCAGTTTCTTCTCATCCAGTGACCCAACTAATTCCTTTTTCTCTTTCTGTTCAGTTTCAGCATCATTCTTTCTTCACCCACCCTTTGCAATACAGCTTCGTTTCTTATTCTTTCTGTTCATTTCACACGTTCCATTCTTCTCCATATCAAAGAAACACTGAAGATATATTTTTACAAATGTGACTAACTAGCTACATATCAATGAGAAATACAAGGGAATTATGAAAATATTAATTTCTTTATAAACACAGTGAAATTTTAAAATATGGAAATTTAATTAAATATACAATTATGAAAGTGACATTCCGTAAATGTAAATTTATTGGTTACAGTTAATGGCGAGAAAATTGATATTGATTGATTATTTGTTAATTGATTAGTAATTAAGTTGTGGTGTTTCTCACTGATTCGAAGAAAAATAATTGCAGGTTATTAGACAATATTAAATTGGCAATATTATGGCAATATATGACTCTCATTGGTTGAAATTCAACAGATTCTTACACTCCACTGGTGATATGATGTCTGAGATAAGTAGTCGCCGGAAAGGTATTCATTGTTATGTTTCTGATAGATTATTACATTATTGTTCGCAATAAAACTTTGTGTATTTTTTTCTGTCATAATCAGCAAACTCTGGATTCACGTAGTCAACGGAGCAATGGAATTGAATGTGACGTCACATGCCTGCCCCCTGTAGGGCATCAGCAGGGCTAGCAGCTGCGTCCCTGTTTTTTGTTCTCTGCTGCTATTGATGTTTGATTTCATTACGCAAGCGGGCCTCTTCTCAAGTGTTTTTCGACGTCTATAAATTAATTATACCATACACCATGCCGCTGCCGTGTTCTTTTTACTGGAATTTGTATTAATGTTAGTCGATGCTGCGTGGTTTGTACTTCAAGTTCATAAAAGTATTTGCTGCTCGAGCGTGGCTTGCAGGAACTCATATTGGCTGCTACTTGAGCTAGACCTGCCGAAAATGATGTGCACAAAGTGGAGTGGAAGGAGTGCAAGCAGATCGACATACATACGTCACCGCTCAGATAGACAAGCGAGGAATGTCGAGCATTGCGACCGGAATGAAGGAGCAATACAAGGGAAGCGAAGCAGATAATAGAGGGAAAATGAAGTAGGATGGGCAAGGGCGACGTTAAATAGAAGGAACTGGGTAGGGAATTACACAATGTAGGCAGAAAGAGGGAAAGTCAAGAAAGGTAAACGAATACAGGTGAATTGGTGATGCAGTAGGTAGAGGTGGATAAACCAGGGAAATAGAAAAAAAATAAAGAAAAAGAGAAAAAGAAGAACAACGAAGAAAAAGTAAAGGAAAGAAAAGCGAGAGATAATTAAAACTCAAACTAAACTCAAACTTTTTTTTTGTATTTATATGTGCTGTCTGGCAGGATGGAAGAGAAGGCCTTATGGCCTTAATCCTGTCAGATTAAATAGATAGATAGATAGATAGATAGATAGATAGATAGATAGATAGATAGATAGATAGATAGATAGATAGATAGATAGATAGATAGATAGATAGATAGATAGATAGATAGATAGATAGATAGATAGATAGATAGATAGATAGATAGATAGATAGATAGATAGATAGATAGATAGATAGATAGATAGATAGATAGATAGATAGATAGATAGATAGATAGATAGATAGATAGATAGATAGATAGATAGATAGATAGATAGATAGATAGATAGATAGATAGATAGATAGATAGATAGATAGATAGATAGATAGATAGATAGATAGATAGATAGATAGATAGATAGATAGATAGATAGATAGATAGATAGATAGATATGATAGATAGATAGATAGATAGATAGATAGATAGATAGATAGATAGATAGATAGATAGATAGATAGATAGATAGATAGATAGATAGATAGATAGATAGATAGATAGATAGATAGATAGATAGATAGATAGATAGATAGATAGATAGATAGATAGATAGATAGATAGATAGATAGATAGATAGATAGATAGATAGATAGATAGATAGATAGATAGATAGATAGATAGATAGATAGATAGATAGATAGATAGATAGATAGATAGATAGATAGATAGATAGATAGATAGATAGATAGATAGATAGATAGATAGATAGATAGATAGATAGATAGATAGATAGATAGATAGATAGATAGATAGATAGATAGATAGATAGATAGATAGATAGATAGATAGATAGATAGATAGATAGATAGATAGATAGATAGATAGATAGATAGATAGATAGATAGATAGATAGATAGATAGATAGATAGATAGAATAGATAGATAGATAGATAGATAGATAGATAGATAGATAGATAGATAGATAGATAGATAGATAGATAGATAGATAGATAGATAGATAGATAGATAGATAGATAGATAGATAGATAGATAGATAGATAGATAGATAGATAGATAGATAGATAGATAGATAGATAGATAGATAGATAGATAGATAGATAGATAGATAGATAGATAGATAGATAGATAGATAGATAGATAGATAGATAGATAGATAGATAGATAGATAGATAGATAGATAGATAGATAGATAGATAGATAGATAGATAGATAGATAGATAGATAGATAGATAGATAGATAGATAGATAGATAGATAGATAGATAGATAGATAGATAGATAGATAGATAGATAGATAGATAGATAGATAGATAGATAGATAGATAGATAGATAGATAGATAGATAGATAGATAGATAGATAGATAGATAGATAGATAGATAGATAGATAGATAGATAGATAGATAGATAGATAGATAGATAGATAGATAGATAGATAGATAGATAGATAGATAGATAGATAGATAGATAGATAGATAGATAGATAGATAGATAGATAGATAGATAGATAGATAGATAGATAGATAGATAGATAGATAGATAGATAGATAGATAGATAGATAGATAGATAGATAGATAGATAGATAGATAGATAGATAGATAGATAGATAGATAGATAGATAGATAGATAGATAGATAGATAGATAGATAGATAGATAGATAGATAGATAGATAGATAGATAGATAGATAGATAGATAGATAGATGTAAAAAAATACAGGTGAATTGGTGATGCAGTAGGTAGAGGTGGATAAACCAGGGAAATAGAAAAAATAAAGACAAAGAGGAAAAGAACAACAATGGAAAAGTAAAGGAAATAATAAAGAAAGGAAAAGTGAGAGAAAATTAAAACTCAAACTCAAGTCAAACTTTTTTTTTTTTTGTGTTTATATGCGCTATCTGGTAGGGTGGAAGAGAAGGCCTTATGGCCTTAATCCTCTCAGATTAAATAAATAAATAAATAAATCATCATCATCCACAGGTATTAGGGCTTTCGACCTGTTCCGTCCTCTCAAAGAAATTGATCTCTCCATCTCTTCGTAGGTCTTCCTCTGTCTCTCTTGCCTTTAGGTTTGTACTCTAGAATCTTTTTAGGGACACGGTATTCTGGCATTCTTTGTACGTGTTCATAGTATTTTTCTTGGTAGTCTTTTATTTTAATGTTTAAGTTGAACAGATGGAAAAACTATTTTGCGCAACTATTAAATGTACATAGGCCAAATAGAAATGACCGGGACGAAATTGAAATACAAACTGCTGAGCCATTTATACCTGAACCCACGCTTTCAGAAGTCGAAATTGTGATAGAAAATCTGAAAAAGTACAAGTCTCCAGGTATCGATAAAATTCCAGCAGAATTAATACAAGAGGGTGGAAGTGCATTATATAACGAAATTTATAAACTTGTACTTGCTATTTGGGAAAAGGAAATTGTACCAGAACAATGGAAGGAGTCCATAATTGTACCTATTTTTAAGAAGGGGGACAAAACCAACTGTGGTAACTTTCGAGGAATATCACTTTTGTTGACGTCGTACAAAATTTTGTTCAATATTCTTTTAAGAAGATGAACTCCGTACGTAGATGAAATTATTGGGGATCATCAGTGTGGTTTTAGGCGTAATAGATCGACTATTGATCAGATTTTTTTGTATTCGATAGATAATGGAGAAAAAAATGAGAGTATAAGGGTACAGTACATCAGTTATTCATAGATTTCAAAAAGGCATATGACTCGGTTAAGAGGGAAATATTATATGATATTCTTATTGAATTTGGAATTCCCAAGAAACTAGTTCGATTAACTAAAATGTGTCTCAGTGAAACATACAGCAGAGTCCGTATAGGTCAGTTTCTATCTGATGCTTTTCCAGTTCACTGCGGGCTAAAGCAGGGAGATGCACTATCACCTTTACTTTTTAACTTCGCTTTAGAATATACCATTAGGAAAGTTCAGGATAACAGGCAGGGTTTGGAATTGAACGGGTTACATCAGCTTCTTGTCTATGCGGATGACGTGAATATGTTAGGAGAAAATCCACAAACGATTAGGGAAAACACGGATATTTTACTTGAAGCAAGTAAAGCGATCGGTTTGGAAGTAAATCCCGAAAAGACAAAGTATATGATTATGTCTCGTGACCAGAATATTGTACGAAATGGAAATATAAAAATTGGAGATTTATCCTTCGAAAAGGTGGAAAAATTCAAATATCTTGGAGCAACATTAACAAATATAAATGACACTCGGGAGGAAATTAAACGCAGAATAAATATGGGAAATGCCTGTTATTATTCGATTGAGAAGCTTTGTCATCATCTAGTCTGCTGTCAAAAAAATCTGAAAGTTAGAATTTATAAAACAGTTATATTACCGGTTGTTCTGTATGGTTGTGAAACTTGGACTCTCACTTTGAGAGAGGAACATAGGTTAAGGGTGTTTGAGAATAAGGTCCTTAGGAAAATATTTGGGGCTAAGAGGGATAAAGTTACAGGAGAATGGAGAAAGTTACACAACGCAGAGCTGCACGCATTTTATTCTTCACCTGACATAATTAGGAACATAAAATCCAGACGTTTGCGATGGGCAGGGCATGTAGCACGTATGGGCGAATCCAGGAATGCATAGTGTTAGTTGGGAGACCGGAGGGAAAAAGACCTTTGGGGAGGCCGAGACGTAGATGGGAAGATAATATTAAAATGGATTTGAGGGAGGTGGGTATGATGATAGGGACTGGATTAATCTTGCTCAAGATAGGGACCGATGGCGGGCTTATGTGAGGGCGGCAATGAACCTCCGGGTTCCTTAAAAGCCATTTGTATGTATATGTACCTATGTTTAAGTTGAATATGTCCAGTTCGTGTCTTATCGTTTCATTTTACTATCTGTCTGTTCTTCTGTATCCAGCTACCGATCTCAAATATCTCATTTCTGATACTTCTATTTTTTGCTTTTGGTTTTCTGTTAGGGTCCAGCATTCTGAGCCATACAAGAGAGATGGGACGGCCAAGACTTTATAAAACTTCAAAATTGTTTTTCCTTGTTTTGTTTAATAGGATTCTTTTAATCGTTCCACATATTTGATTAAAATTTTGTAATTTTCTTCGTTGATCTAGTTCTCTTGTGTTTCCAAATTCACAGCCCAGGTATTTAAAATCTCTTACTTGCTCTACTATATTGTCGTCAATTAAAATTTTACATCGTAACATAAATAATAAATAAAAATTAAAGAGTGTGTGAAAAATGAGGGAACTATAAATGGAAAAAATAAAGATAGCAAAGGAAAAGAGCGACAGTAAATAGAAAGTTGTCCACCATTGTGATGTAACGGTTAGACTTTTTGACCGTGAAACGAGCGGGCCCTGGTTCAAATCCTGGTCGGGACTAGTTACCTGGTTGGGTTTTTTCTGAGGTTTTCAACAGCATAAATGAAAATGAAAAAATGAAGAAAACGAAATTTAAAAAAAATTAGAGTAATTAAACAATAAACAAGGCGAAGAAAAATAAAATGGTCCCTGATTGTTTTGAGTGGTGCATTTGTTTGTTTTTTTTTTTTTTTGTAACAGTGTGTTGATTCGTGCATGTATTAGGTAGCCAAATATTTGTGCTATGTTGAGAATTATCTTAAGATTGTAATGTATGTGAATAGCTACTACTCAAGGAATATAAGAGCACGAATTTTAATTATCGCAGTTTAAGCGAGTTTTCCTCAACCAATTGAAGCAGAATTGCTGGGTAACTTTCGACGTTGGACCTCGAACTCATTTCGTCTTCATTAGTATCATTTCCATTAATCATCTCCAATAGCTACAGATCGACCAGGAGAACATGGCTAAAGTGGTTCATGGATCTGCCTTTAGGCGGCATCTGTCTGCGGGAGCTGCACATATCCAGCGAAGTCTCAGGGCCTTTAATAAGCGGACTGTGGGTGACCGGGAGAGTGTAGCTCCCTTGGATAGATGGCGCCTTGATGAGTCGTGGAATCGATGGCGACATGTTCTTCTGATTGAGGATTCAGCAGATTCAGGCACATAAATTGCGAACAGATGCCATCGATCTGAGGAGGATGCAGAATAACATCACAGGCAGGCGGAGGATCAGGTCTCCAGTCAGAACTGGATGCCGTGGCGTAATCTATGCGATGACACCATGCCGTGAATCATGCGCTTGAAAAAAGCGATCCTAAGGACTTCAACAATCATTCCAACAAAAGGAGGTTGCACAGTAAGCATAAGGCTGCAGTCCTTGCCTGCTGGTCCTCTTCCGAGAAAAAATAGAAAGTTGGAGAATTGATACAGGAAGAGGAAACACGAAAGGAGGAGAGGAATAGAAAGAAAATAAAACTAAACAAAGGTGAAAGGAAAGAAAGAGGAAAAGAAATACAGAACGAAAGAAAGAAGAAATAGAGGAAAAGGTAAAGGAATAATAAAGTAAGGAAAAGTCGGTTAAGGCGCTTGCCTGCCGGTCTGAAGTTGCGTTAGGGCGCGGGTTCGATCCCCGGTTGGACTGATTACCTGGTTGGGTTTTTTCCGAGGTTTTCCCCAACCGTAATGTGAATGCAAGGTTCTATGGCGAATCCTCGGCCTCATCTCGCCAAATATCATCTCGCTATCACCAATCTCATCGAAGCTAAATAAACTAGTAGTTGATACAGCGTCGTTAAATAACCAACTAAAATAAAAAAGAGACAAAATTACAAAAGAAGAATCAAATAATAATTCCACGGAGTAACTGAAAATGTGTAAAAGAAATAAGGGAAGGAGGAACGCAAAAAGAAATTAATCTGGAAAGAACGAAGAAAGAAGGTACAGAAGAATATAAATGAAAGGAAAATAAAGAAAAAAATAATTTAGGTGAGGATAAAAAGACCAAAACGATCAAATAAACGAGGAAGGGAATCAAAGAAAGTAAAACAATATGAAGATAAGAGTAAATTAATTCAGTTACTTAGTAAATAATGTAATTAGCAGGGAACGGATTTATATGGACTAAAAATATATGAAATATGTAAATATATATGTAGTTATTTTTACCAAAATATGGAATTAAATATGGATTTTTACCAAAATATGGAATTAAATATGGACTTAAAATTATAAAAAAATGACTATGTACGTTAAATATTGGTACATTTTAATCAAACTAAACAAAAAATATAATGGACGTACCTTATCTTCCAATGTAGTTTCAACAAAACACAATTTTTATTGTCTGTTACCATAACAATAGGTTACAAACATTTCTTTCAAGTGCTGAAAAGTGAATCTTCTTCTATTGTCTCTGAGGATAGATTTATACTGACTAAAAGAGCGTTCGACGTCACAAGAAGTAACTGGTACATAATTCAATTTCACAATGTCTGCTGGGGATAAGTCCAAGTTAATCTTCACTGTTGATTCACCACTCATCACAGCAACAACCTTTTGTAGTTCTTCATATCCAGGGTTTTTGAAAGTACAGTGTCCACCTTAGCTCTTACTGCATCTGCAACTTTACCTCTACCACGATTCAGTTGTTCCACAGTACTATTTATAATTTCAAAACTTTCAGATAGTGAAAGGTGCCTATTTTGGAGACTTTTGAGCGTTTTTATGATGCATGAAAATGTATGCTGAATGTGAGCTAAGTCATTCTTCACACTTATGTCACAGGTAACTGTTTTCGCAGTATCAATTGAGACTGCATCTTCAGAAGTCAATGCAAGGAGAACATTGTTAATAGAGTCTATATGTTCGGCATAATATTCAACTGCTTCTAGCCATGTACCCCATCTAGTTAAAATTGGCTTTGGTGGCAATGGAATTTCAGTACATTTCTTTCAACACGTTAACTCTACTGGGAGCTTTGAGAAATACTTTTTCACTGATGAAATCAACAAATCTACTTTAGGAAATTGTCTCTGACCACTTCTGCCACACGATGAAATGCATGCGCCACACAAGTAAAATGAGTCAATTTAGGATATACAACAGATAATGCTTGTCCAGCTTTGACCATATAAGGGGCAGCATCGCTAATAAAGAATAACACATTATCGTACATAATACCCTTTGGCCACAGGATACCCATAGCTTCGTTGAACAGTTTAACTATAGTTTTGTTATTGCACTTTTCTAGAACATCACAATGTAAAAGAATTCGTTCAGAATATTGTTCACTTAACAAACCGATAACTACATTACCAACAAGTCTACCTTCTTTGTCGGGAGTCTCATCAATGGAAACCCAAATTGAACTATCTTTAATTTCATCTCTTATCTTCTGTATTGTCTCATCGTAGATGGATGGAGCATACGTCTTCCTAAGTGTTGACTCATCCGGGATTGTATGTTGAGTATATTTTTCAAGGAATTCCCTGAAGACCTTATTCTTTAGTTTGTAGAGAGGAATATCAGCAGAGATGAGAGAACGGCACAGGTCGATGTTAAACTCAGATCTTACATTCGATGTTGTTGGTTGTGTTAAAAACAATTGTCTCTGCTTGGAATTTAGTTGTTTGTTGGCCTGATGTTTACTAGTTGTAATGTGTTGTTGCACCAGGAACTTTTGTGTAGATGATACTGCACACTGACACAAATTACAAAATAATATTTTATTGTCAGTTGATAAACCATCTTCTTTAAATTCTGAAATGTAACTTGTTAGTTTTGATTTTAAATTGACTGAATGACGTACTTTTGGCATATTTACCGTCTTTATAGTATGATTTACAAAACTGAACCTATGTGTACTCTGACTGGCATTTAACTGTTGAGCTGCACAACTGAAGTCTGTTAAAAATTTTAAATTAAATTAATACAGTTTTGTAACTTACTTTCCCATTGTTGATAGGACTGCTAATTTTCAAATAACTCTGATGTTAAAGGGATTACTGAACATGTGTTTAAATCTCTATTGTTGAAATGTATTTTTAAAAGTTAATGGAATTTTGTTTTGTTTTATTGTTAAACCTAATATAATATGGACTGTTTTATATGAAATATGGAAAATATATGGAAATTAACGAAAATATGTACTAAACTCTAAAATATGGAAAAATATGGAAAATAAAAGTAGGATTTTTCAACCCTACACATTGTGAAACATAAAGATAATGCAAAATATAAATTATATTAGCTTTATAAGTAAATATGTATTTACATATAAATCCTTTCCCTGGTAATTAGTAAGTAATTTTCTGTGAGGGACATACAAACCCACAAGTATGAAAGGGAATATGGTTGGAGATGAAGAGAGTGTAAATGAAGGAAATGGAATTAAGATATATAATAAACTCGTCAATCATATGCTCGATATAAATACGGATTCTGGAAATGTCATTAACGTTGGTTAATTTGTGACACTTCCATATTCAGGAAATAAAACCTCGCCGTGAGAGTGTAAATAATTCTGTTCGAGAGCGTGAGACAGACACAGGAATAAAAGTAGCTTGATGTAATTGTTGAAACGTGCTACTATAGGAACAAAATTCGTTATAATAACGGGCTATATATTGGGTAGGATAAATATAATTTGGTTTAGACGAGAAACTGCTAACATAACTGAGGTTCTTCACTTGTAGCAAATCCACTACAGATTTGTTAGATTCCACTCGCATATAATTATGTATTAGAAGTCATTGCAGAGCGAGAATCAATGAATATTGGAGAACTTAACATGCGTTATAGTGCAATTGTCTTGTAATATGAGCCACAATTCGCCTCTGAAACCCGCACGGTATAACCGGGGAATGGTACAAATATATATATCCTATTGCCACACATAAATTTTCTTACATTTAATATTATGAAACTACTTAATGTAGAAAACTTAAAATTTGTGTTCCCGACTTAAGCTGCATGGTCTTAAAAATAAGTAGGCACTAAGAAAACAGACACTACAATTTGATGTAAAATTAATTAATAACAGTCCTTCTTAATTGTTACCAAATTTTACTCACTTGTTTTTTATTATTTTTTTATTTAAATTGCCCATTATTTTGATGTTTACATACTAGGTTCGAAAAGTTCCCGGAATTTGCTAGTATCATAGAAACAACGTACCTTAAACACTATTCTACAGCATTCCCTTCAAAATAGTTGCCTTCCGCAACAACACACTTTTGCCAACGCGTGTAGAGTTCCTGGAAGCCATTTTGTGAAACCCGTCTTAGTGCTCTCGTCGCGTTTGCGATAACCTCTTCAGCATTGAATCTCCGTCCTTTCAGATGACTTTTCAGACGGGGAAACAGAAAGTAATCAGGTGGTGAGAGATCACTGCGTCCCGGAGGCGACGGAGGATTTCTACGTACAATTCTTTCGTTACAGTACTACCTTCTGGAATGAACTCATGGTGGATGAGACCCTGAAAGTCGAAGAAAACTTCCTTTGGAAGTGTCCCTAGGAAATTTTGCTTCCGAGGAGATGTTTTCGATTTCCACTCAGATGACTGTCGTTTAGGGACTGGGTCGTACAAGTAGCACCAAGTTTCATCTCCAGCAATAATTTTGTTTAAGAAATCACCATCTTCATCAGCCATACTGATCATGTCCCCAGCAAGAGCAAGAGGAGTAGAAATACTATTCTACTCCTCTTGAGCAAGAGTCATTCTTGTTTCTTTCTGTTCTGCCGACAACATTTTCGGAACCAACTTCTGAGACACGTAATGCATGTTGAGATGCTTGTGAAGAACATTGTGTAATCTTAATGTCTCTGCAGGAGTTTTGTGTTTGTACGTTGCTCTGTGGACGTTAATAACAAAATGCGACGAACAAACAAAACACTATGATAAACAATTGCCTACAACTCAAAACCAACAATCGCCATTATCAACAAACTTTAAGGAAATGACATCATGAATGTTACCAACAAAACAAATGTATAACATCCCTTGTTATATATTAATACGAAAAATGGTAGTAAAATTCCGGGAACTTTTTGAACCCAGTAGTATAACGCAACACCTTATCCACTTTAAATTTAAAGTGGTTGAAGAAATGAAAATAAAGGTATAAAAACTTAAAAAATCATGAAGATGTAAGAACGAAAAAATAAAGACAATTTAAGAGCACAGAGGAAGAGCGTGAAAAGTCCAAAATTATCTATTTTCTTTCTTAGATGTCATGTAGTAGTTCAGGTAGTCTAGATTTGTGTAGTTTAACTGTACAGAGTAACAACCTCAGTAGTCCAAATAAATCTGATGAATAATAACTCAAAGACAATAGAACAGCGTTTCTCAAACAATGGTCCGTGGACCACCTGTGGTCCTCGAGTTCTGTCCTTGTGGTCCTTCAAAAAAGACAGACGAAAAAATAAAATTCAAACGAATTGCGTATCACACTATAGCTGAAAATCTCAGAGTTTGGAAATGACACATGGAAATCGTCTTTCACTTTTTCTCCCAGTACTAATTATTTTATTAAATTTCTTACCCTACCCATCTACCTACTTCCCACTCTACTTTCAACAACAAAAGAGGGATTTAAAGCACTATGAACGTGGTGTTTCTCGCCATCTTTTCCCTGCATGTCAGGTGCCGAGCCTGTAACCCAGCCAGGGACCATCCGAATCATAACAGGACCAAAGTACCGAACATTTTCATGTATTGATGACTTTCTTAATAGTTTTGCAGACACCCAGTCTGCACATTGAAATGGTCACGTACTGTACGTCGTACACCAATAATAGAACATGCCAAATTGCATCTTTTCTTGTTGAAAATCGGGCATGTTTGTACATTATTTATTTTATTTTTTTTTCAGATGACGGTATAAAAATTTTAGACTCTGCCTATTTTAAAATATGACAGGTTTACTTTTTACACTTGCGTGTTTCGTCTCTAAGTGCCGTTTCAATTTCGCGGGTTTCATACACTCGTTTAAAGCACTTCGTAACAAACAACGTACCGAGGTTTTGGTTCACTCGCATTGCCACACCAAGTAAATCCAAGTTCCAAATAACTCTTGTCATATTTACGAAAGAATTTTTTCTTTGAATAGCTACCACTAGGACTAGATATTTCTTTAATGACACTATAATTAATATATTTCTTCACACACAGCTTCTGAACGACTAGCACTGCCTAAATGAAGCATATCATCACGTTCCTTTCTTTTCAAACATCCGGATTGAAGCCTGTTTTCCATTATTTATAATGGGCACTATTTAACAGAGACATGGACAGCTACTGGCGTGTACCACATAAGAAGGATTTCAAACAACTAACTGCTAACAGGCAAGCGATGAATCAACAATGCACAGAATTTGTTATAAGTTACTTGTGATTGGCTACAAAAAATATAATTACAAAAGTATTAAAATTAATTAATTCTTTTTAAAATATAAGTATACTGGTATCAAAATATACTACAAAAATGAAGGAACAAGAGTAAGGTGGTCCGCGGAACTGTTCTGCTTAAATGAGTGGTCCCCACTTCAAAAAAGTTTCAGAAACGCTGCAATAGAATATAACTGGTCTTGAAACTTTTAACTTGCAGTCCTGTGAAAAAAAGTAAAACGTGACTTACCACGTTTTTCTCCTCTACTCTTCAATTTAAAATGATGAAGACACTCAACACCATAAATGAAAATGAAAACGAAATTAAAAAAATGAGTGTAATTAAACAATAAATAAAGGCGAGTTGCTCCCTGATCCTTTTGAGCAGTGCATTTGCGTGTTTTTGGAACAGTGTGTTGATTCGTGCATGTATTAGGTAGCCAAATATTTGTGCTGTGTTGAGAATTATCTTAAGATTGTAATGTATGTGAATAGTTACTGCTCGAGGAATATAAGAGCACGAATTTTAATTATCGCAGTTTAATTAAACGCGGTGAGGCCCTGCGTAGCGTGGAATATGAGCACGCAATGGAATAAAGCAGCGGGAGTTGTTAATCATAGATCACGTATAACATTCAGTTACTACAGAGAAATCAAGACGTCTGCTTCCTGTGTACGCTTGTGATGGATGTTTTCCGTACGTGACATTTCAACTTGAAGCCCCCTCTTGTGTTGTTGGACTTCGGCGGTGTTAGATAGGAGATTGGAAGGTTAATACGATGTTATTGCTTGGGCTGCGTCTTACACAGCCTGAGTGCTTGGTACTTTATTGAACGATGTAAAGCACACAGGCCGAGTGAGTGAAGTAAAATAAAGGCTACTGAAAAGCAATGCAGTATTATGACGAATGACGCAATGGTAAAGTAGGAGTCTGTTCTATCGACGAGATTTCAGCCATCTCCATAAAGTTTTATGCTAGGCACGATGTAAATTGATACTTGAAAATCGTTAATATGTGAAATTACAGTAAAACTTCGTTAATCCGGTCCGGAAGACGGACACTGGAAAGTTTTCTTTTCTCAATCGTATTATCAGGGACTGGAATGCTTTACCTGCAGACTTACTAAAGGCTTTACCAACAACCAAAAATGTATTTAAAAATAGGCTTAAGGACTTTACTAATAGACGGTAATTATACACAGTATTGAAAGGATGTAAATGATATTTTGTTATTGAAGTGTTGTATCAGTGAAGAATTATGTTGTGTCAGTGAAGTGTGTTGTGTTAGTGAAGTGTGTTCCTGTCAGTGAAGCTTTATAGTTTATAGTGGCAGTGCAAAGTATTTGAACAGTGAAATGTTTTTGAAGTGTTAGTGAAATCAGGATAGAATCGGTGAAATGTGTCGTAGTTCCAGTGCAGTGAGTGAGTTGACAGCGAAATGAGTGTAATGTTGAAAGGTACTTGTGCAGATATGAACATATCATACTCGTGGGTTTTAGTTCGAACTTAGGTTTAAGATACAAATTAGATTTATTTTAAATGTTATTTTAAGTGATCGTGCTTCATTTAATTTAGGATATTCCTGTTATTATTATTATTATTATTATTATTATTATTATTATTATTATTATTATTATTATTAATTATTAGTATTATTATTAATTGTATTTTTAATTAATAAGTTTATTATTGTCATTATTGAGTGTAATTAGTTACCACTGCCACCGGCTATATACCCATTGCAGTGTGAATAAATACATACATACATACACAATTGGGGCGGATAAGTTGGCCGGTTTAACGAAAGTCTGGATTAAGTGAAATAACATAGAAGAACAGTCTAAAATGCATTAAGACTCCGTTTATAGCAACAAAACACATTTATTATGAAGTTTTTAAAGGACATACAATATATAGTACAGTAAAATGTAAAGCAATACATACAATACAGTACATACGTGATACCCGTAATTATGATGATTAATTAATTACTTTAAAGAAAAAATGATGGATTTTATTTATTTTTAATATTATATCTGTAATATTGTAATTATTGTAATCCTATAGAAGAAATATCAGAAGGAAGTGAAATTACAAGAGGAGTACGTCAAGGATGTCCTTTATCACCTACCCTGTTGAACATGTACTTTCAGAATATGGGAGGAGTGATAGTGGGAGGAAGAAGAATAAAGTTCTTAAGATTTGCTGATATGACGTTAGCAGAAGAGGAGATGATACTAAGGGATATGCTACTGGAGCTAAATGACAGCTGTGAGCAGTATGGGATGAAGATAAAGGTAAACAAAACGAAGACCATGGTCATAGGAAGAAAAATAAAGAAGATAAACTTGAGAATTCTAAATGAGGCAGTAGAGCAAGTGGACAGCTTCATTTACGCTATATAAACTAAGAGAATGTGTGGAGTTGGTAAATTTATTGATATAGGAGGACCCTTCATAAATTTTACCTGACATTCACCTCAATGTTAGGGAAAACCTCGGGAAATACCCAATCAAGTGATCAGCCTCAGCTGGATTCTTACGCAGACCCAAGTCCAGCCGTCTATCTCAGCTCTTGAATTTTGTGACGTTTCAAGGAATCGGCCACCATGACTGCGTGCGTGAGTGGTTATTTGAAAGTTAGTTCACAACTAAACCTATTACACGAGGAGGTGGGCTGCAGAATGCAATTACGCGAATAATTAACATCCACGCTGTATATACAAGCGAGCGGACACAGTTTATCCCGTGGCTGTGGTTACGGGGTTCATTATGGACGATGCTGAATGGGGCACGAGGATTGCCTTTTGCCCATAACCCATGCTGTGATATCTTATATACATTTCAGTAATATATACATACATAGACTGTCTAGTCCACGCCTGTGGAGTAACGGTTAGCACGTCTAGCCGCGAAACCAGGTGGCCCGGGTTCGATTCCCGGTTGGGACAAGTTACCTGGTTGAGGTTTTTTCCGGGGTTTTCCCTCAACCCAATATGAGCAAATGCTGGGTAACTTAAGGTGTTGGACCCCGGACTCATTTCACCGGCATTATCACCTTCATCTCATTCAGACGCTAAATAACCAAAGCTGTTGATAAAGCGTCGTAAAATAACCTACTACTAGACTGTCTATGTAAACATACGCTACTTCCCTTAACGTAGTGGTCGACATGAGAAGTTGCGCCTTGAGTGTAGAAAATGCCCCTGCACCAGGCATGTCAATTGATGCCCACAGGAGCCAGCGCGCGCTTTAGAGCCCAGGAGAGCCTGAGAGCTTTACAGCGGAAAGGAAAGAGACAGACGAAAGAGGTGGTATATGCCGCTTGGTAGAGCTATATTCAGGGATGGCCAGCACTGATTCAATAGATAAAGGAAAGAGAACTTATTAAAACATATTATCCATGGTAATTTTTAGATTTGCCTGAGAAGTATAAGTGCATTATAAGATTGTAAGTTTTAATTTTAATGTTCATTTTTCACAAGTTTGATTTTTTTATTCAAAAGAAATATTTTCTCAACTTCTCGTATAGAAAAGTGAAATTTTCAGATATAGGCCTATTTATTTAGTAGCCTTACAGAATGTTTTCGTAAATCTAATATACCGTATATACGTATTACTGAAGATAGTGTATTGAAATTTTTTAAAATATTTGCATGGAAATTGTTTGTAAGGAAATGAATTAACAAAGCAACTACTGTTACATCATAAGCAAAATATACGTGGCCATATGTTGTAAAAATGTCAGTTCTATAACTTCAGTAGATTTCGAGAAAATAATTTAATATTCTGATGATAGGAAGTTGCTCACAAATATCACCTTAAAAGCATAATGCGATAAGAGTTTTGTTATGTAATATTAGTTACACTTAAAACAGATACAGTACCTAGGTAACTTTGTTTTGTACTGTAATATTGTTTTGATTAGTTTATTGATTACTTTTGTAAGGCTAAAGATATCATCAATATAAATTCCAACTTATCATGTCATACTCAATCTCTTTCTTTGGAATATCACTTTTTTTATGAATGATGTGTTTCATCCACTTAATACAGTATGATATTTTACTACTATGGAATTTAAGTGAATATTCCTTCTTAACTCTCTATTATGTTATTAAGATTTAAAACACAAGTGCAATATTAAGAAATCAGTGTTAGTACTTTTGTTTTACAGACAATATAGATAATATTAAACAGAAAGAAGCCATATAAAAATAACGACATAAAATTTCACGTTCCGTTTGAAGTTTGTGCACCACTGTTTTCTTAATTCAACAGGCTGCTTATTCATATACACAACCCTTCCTCTTTCCATACTTAGCGCTTGCTGCCCGCGCACGATGTCAAGGTCAGAAAAATGTTCTTGCTTTGACATCACTGCCCTACACTCTTCATTGCCTTGAAAATACAGTGAACATTACATAGTCATCATTCGCGGATTGTATGAAGCATTACAACATGCGATTTTGACGTAGAACCACTTAGGTATTTTGGAGGGAAGGGTAAATTGGGAATTGACAATAATATAAAAATGCAACCCTACCCTCGCCACTCGCAAATGAAAAGACAGTCTGCGTTCGGGGAATGAATGTGACCTTGTCCGTCTGACCGACATTTTCAGTGAAAAATTTCAAACCTGGCCGGAGCTCGAACCCGGACCACCTACGTCATAGGCTCATGGGCTAGACTTCGTCTGTAAACAAATCTTGATGCCACAGATGACTATATGCCTTCCCGCCCATTTTTTAGAATGAAATTTCGAATCCAAAATTCCGACTGGCGAATGATCATTTTCCCAAAACCATTTTTCTAAAGAAAGTCTCAGAAAACACATTTTCCCGAAATATCATGTTTGCAATTCCATTTTTCAAACGTATATTTAAAAAAAAGACGTAGCAATAATGATTTACAACTTCTACGTGTAATAATAATAATAATAATAATAATAATAATAATAATAATAATAATAATAATAATAATAATAATAATAGTAATAATAATAATAATAACTTATTTTATTTATTTATTTATTTATTTATTTATTTATTTATTTATTTATTTATTTATTTATTTATTTATTTATTTATTTATTATATTTATGTGCTGGACAACAGCCATTGGCCAATAAAAGTCCAGCATAGTGATACAATTTATACATTAAAATGAACAACTATGGTACAAATTAAATACTTGAGTTAACAACAAAATAAAGAACATAGATTACAAGTAATTAATTTACAAGAATTAAAACTATAAAATGTTAGGGAAAGGAGTTGATTCTTACTACCAATTTGTGTATAAGGATTATGCAAATAATATTAGCAAAGACATTGCCATATTCTAATACTTCTATACATTGAATGGATCGAAATCGCCTACATGTAAGTTAGCATGTTTAATACATCTGGAGACCGGCGGGGAGGATTTAGAATTTCTAATATAGAAGAGTTTGTGATGCCTCATGTCCTTTATAGGAATACGAAGGCTGACAATGTTTAAGAAAGATTGACAATTAATGTCACCTTTAAGGACCTTACATAAGAAAAAGTAATCGAGATCATGACGTCTGGCATACAGGCTTCGACATTTAAAGTGCTCATTTTTGATCATAGTTATAACCAGAGTTATTAGGCAGAAATCTGTACGAACATAATGAAATAAATTTCCTTTGAATATTTTCCAGTTTTGTCGAATCAGAACTAGAAATAGAGTTCCAAACTACAGATGCATATTGGAGTTTCGATCTCAATAATGTATAGTATACTATTAAAAGAGAGTCAGGTGTTGAAAAAGAATAAGTAATTGACCGAATTATTCCTATCATTCTTATTACATGGTTATAAATATAATCAATGTTGGAAAATATTTTAAAATATAATAATAATAATAATAATAATAATAATAATAATAATAATAATAATAATAATAATAATCGAAAAACAGTAATGAAACGTTTCTGTAATAGACTACCAGGTTTGACCAAGATGGAGTGGGAAGTTTAGATAATGAAATTCGCAAGGATGGCTAAAATTATTGTTCAAGATTAATGATTTGCCGAATAATTAAAGATGGACAGAGAACAACAGACAATTGTCGTTGTAGAAGCTGTGGACATACGAAGAAGACAACAGACGGCTACATTACTTGCGGACTGTTGGTTACAATTTCATCTTCCGGCTACGACCAGTTCATTGTCTGAGGAAATTGTAAACAAGCTTTCAAAATTCCAATAAAAGTCTAATTAAATATTTCGAATAGAATTGCAAAATTCCAGTAAAAGACGTAAAACATAATTAAGTATAAAGTAAACAGGTTTGCAAAATTCGAGCAGAAAAGTCAAATATAAATGAATCAGTCATTTTAGAAAGGGCTCTAGTTCACTTTTGATAGGACGCTATTGTATCCGTTATACTTGAATACACCTTATAAATGACATTATTTCATGGATTCATTAAGATGTACAGAAACTGAACACTTTTTAAAATACATTTGAAAAGGTCCCATTCCTGAAATATAGCTATTTTTATGGAGATTTGATTGGTGTTGTGATTTCGGACTAGATTCCTTTCTAAAATGACTGATTCATAATGTTGTAAACAGATTTGCAAAATTCAAGTAAAAGTTAAAATGAAAATAATAAAAATATTTGTTATTGAATGCCAAATGAAATCCGAATTGTAAACCAGAAAACAATTCGGAAAATGGTTTGATGTAACGCTTCTTTCGGATAAATTAGCATTCAGGAAACGTCTTTTTCCGAAATTTGGCTTTCGGAATTTTCATTTCGGAAATGTTAGATTTCGGAATAATGCCGTTCGGAAAATTATCAACAGTAATCTCACCAGAGGTTTTGATTTTATCGATAAATCAAGACTCGAATGGGATTTAATTGACTATTACACGATTAGAAGAAAGTATATAAAGATTAGAAGTAACGAAGTACTCCAATACAATTAAATTTAATTGACTTACGAAAATACAACTGTCTTCAAATGTCTTATTGTACCATCTCAACATTACAAATATTACGCTAGATGCATTTAAGATGGGTTAGCAATGCCTTCTCGTCAAAGTTCTCGATCTATAGTACACGATGGGTTCTAGTCAAGAAGGCTTTGTTGATTCAGTTTCATTTTTATTAAAACAGTTGCATTCGACGGCAATTATCCGAATCCCAGTAAAAGCCGACAGATGATTTTCAATAAATCTTAATATTAAACAATCTCTGATACGTGATTATCCATAACTCTCACGCATTTCTTATCATATAGCAGGAGCTATAACATAACTAACTAATGACCAAGTGTTAGAAAAGTTTTAATTAACGACGATGACATAAAAAATAAACATGAATAATTTTAAAAGGAATAATTATTGAATATACAATTCTCAAATTTGAATGTGGTTAGTGGTTCAATTGATGTTATATTGGACGTGTGCGCAAAAAGTGGTGTTGATTATTTACATCGTGTATTCCTCAACCTATTAAGGATTTCGGAAAATTTGTAAATAGGATTTCAGAAGATACATAGTTGACCAGTGATCTTTATTAATTCTTGTTCTTGGACAATGAGTATTTGAAACTGCTGGAGTGGTTTGAAACCATTTTTTTTTTTTTGACGTCCAGACCAGCGCAGTTTCAAATGTTGGCAATTGAAGAAACAAATACTAGGGACGCGATAAAATTAAACAAATGGTAGGGACGCGATAAAATTAAACAAATGCTAGGGACGCGATAAAATTGTGCGATAAGCAGCCATGATTGGTTGAAATACGTTCTTTCGTACTGTTTTATTGGTCAAAAGGAGTATGACGTAGTAAAAGTGTAATAGTCGATAAAATTGCATTTGTAAGAATGCTCCGGAATCGATTACATGTTATTATTATATCACAAATTGATTTGTAACTTATTGCATGATTTTGAGTCTTATGTAGGCTTAAGTGCCTTCTATTATATGTTTAAGTGGTTACATACTATCGCAAAGTCCTATATTTAAGGGTTCGTCTAATGTATGAGTGCTGACTATGAATTCGACGGCTGAAAAAGCCGACTTTTCACGACAATGCTGTTTACTCTGTCACGCATTTCTTACGCAACACTGACCTGGAAATCATGCAGGCTTGAATGTATTGTGTTCACGAGGAGGTGTGATATATTGTGTATGCAAAATTGAAATTTTATTTCCCTAACATGAAGAAAATTGTAGTATGGGAGAACAGTTCTCAGAATGACTTATTGCTGGACGAGTCTCAGAAGAGGAAACCAGTCAACGTTAAAAGGTCTCACAAGGAAATCAGAAATTGAAGAAAGACAAGTACAGGGCGTCCATAAATTCCCAGTACACCGAGATTCATAATTTAATTACTAATTAACTGTAACAGCTGTGTAGCTGTAGTTTACATTGAGACATTTTAATTGGCTATTTTACGACGCTTTGTCAAGGCTAATGTTTATTTATTTATTTATTTATTTACTTTAGTTATTTATTTATATATTTATTTATTTATTTATTTTTACTTATTTATTTACTTATTTATTTATTTACTTGTTTATTTACTTATTTACTTATTTATTTATTTACTTATTTATTTATTTATTTATTTATTTACTTATTTATATATTTTTATTTATACTTATTTATTTATAATTGATTTTGATTTATTTATTTATTTATTTATTTATTCATTTATTGATTGATTGATTGATTGATTTATTTATTTTTTATTGATTGATTGATTGATTGATTTATTTATTTATTCATTTCATTTATTTATTTATTTTTTATTTATTTATTTATTTATTTTTTATTTATTTTGATTTATTGTTTGATTTATTTATTTATTTATTTATTAATTTATTGATTTATTCATTTATTTATTCATTTATTTATTTATTTATTTATTTATTTATTTATTTATTTATTTATTTATTTATTCATTCTTTCAAAGATTCATTCATTCGTTCATTGTTCATTTCACAATGTTAAAGCCATTTGATTGCCCTATCTTGCGTCTGGATGAACTCGAAGATGATATTACGAAATGAGTCCGTGGCGATGAGTATCGGATGTAACTGCGCACGATTTACGTGACACGCAAATATTTGCAAGTGTTATTTAAATACCAATATTTAAAATGAAACATTCTGTATATTAGTACATATTTTTGTTCATCTCTAAATTCTGAATCCAAAGATGTGTAACATGTCCAAATTTGAAGTGACAGTCTTTTGTTTAATCGAAGAAAATGCAAACTCGTTGCTATGGAACGACATTAAAACAAAACTTAAATAGATTTTGAATGTTAATTTATTGATACTTGAGTTCTTTGCTAACAACGAAAACATTTCTGCACAGTAATCCTGATAACCCGAAACTTCATGTGTGTTGTTCAAATGTCCACCAACAGCATCTTAACATAATGACTCCTTAATTACCTTAACATTATGGATATATTCAGGGTCTATTTACTTGATTTTTTTGTTTTATTTCATTCTCAGACAGACCACAAAACAGAGTTCTTATTTTGTTTAGTGTTGTGAAGAAAGTTTTTATTATTTATTTATTTACTTATTTATTTGTTTATTTATTTATTTTAATCAATTTATTTATTGATTATTCATACATATTTCTTTATTATCAATATTTTATTTATTGACTTATTATTTGTTTATTAGTTTGCTATTTTATATGATTATTTATTAATTTAATTTATTTATGTATATATTTATGAATTTATTTATTTATTTAATTCATTATTTTTAATTCAGTTTTGTTTACTTATCATTTATACATTATTTTGTCTAATATGTATATTTATCGAAATGCTCTATCTATTTTTTTATTTATTTATTTTTATCTATCAAGTCTGTGTGTGATATGTCCTGGAAAGTACTGTGTAATATGTCTGCATTTCATATCTGTTGTCTGTCTATCTATTTCTATATATTATATCTATTTTATCTATATATCTTTATCTATTTGTATAATATAAATATGATTTTTATTGTCATATCTACCACCTATTTAATGTAATATATGTATTTTATGTCATAATCCATCCACCCATCCATTTCCACCCATCCACCCACCCACCCACCCATCCATCTATCTATCCATCCATTTAATTATTTATCATTTATATATATATACCTTATTTATTTATTATATGGGTTTCTATAAATTTGGAACGTCGTTGTGGTGTAATAATAAACAATGTTTTTCTATTCGACTCTAGGAAAATAATTTTCCGCTGGGTGATGGCGATAAGGGTGCCTTTCAGTATACAAAACACAAGCTGCGCGTGCATTTCTTCTGCATTCACCAAATATTAATAACATTTCAACCTGTTCAGAATGAGTGTAATAACGTTCCATTTTCACCACTGATTATAATAGCTAAATAATAATTTATACAGCAATTTATCCACAACAACGTCGGACTTATAAAGAAACTTTCTTTTGTTTTTAACTACAATCTTCCATAGCAACGAGTATTGCAGTTTGTTGAATTAAACAAAAGACTGTCACTCCAACTCTGAATATATTATACATCTTTGGATTCAGAATTTAGAAAGAAGCATTATACTAATATACAGGGTGTTCCATTTGAATTAAGCAAGTTAGGATGATTTTCGATTAAACCAGAAATGGTATATAAATAACACTTGCAAATGCTTGTGTATTTTATTTAAATTAAACATTTCCCCACGTGTCACGTAAATGGTAGCATAACTGTAAAATGTATTTGGGGGTCTGCCAGAATTCAGTTATGCGGTATAGTTAGAAAAACAAGACAAGATATGATTAAGAGCAATGTGGGATGAAAAGTTTAGGGCCGTATTAAAAACTGTATGACATCTATTACTGGAACAAAAGGGGAAAAACCATAATGCGGTTTTTTCGTTGATGCTTTCTTGCCGTACATCGAATGAAAAATCTTTAAACAAGAAGGTAGAAGTTGTTACTCCATTGTGACGTAAAGTGATCCCTTACGAACAATGGGTTGGTGCTCGCCCACCAACTGCATATTCATTGGCCGCTCCGAGAGCCATGGACGTGGTATTGGGTAATTACTCTCGTGGGAATATGCACAGTGACATGAAAACAACCTGCGTTTATACGTGTTTAGTTTATGTTAGTCAATTAGTCAGCCGTAGTTCAGTAATAGTCCTACTATGTTGCCCAGAACTGTATGCTCCGAGGATTTGCCAAGTAAACAGGGACCGAACTGTACTCATATTCACATTTTCCTCAATTTTGACTTGTAATTGACTTTGGTAAGTCTACTGTGATGTACAGTAGTGACAAAAAAACCGGACCGACCCTTGTAGCTGATTTCAGAGCCTTGTTCACTCCAGAGCACGATACACTGGTAACTAAGACTTTCGTGGTTCGAATCCTGCCTGGGAAGGAAACTTTTTTGTTCCTTATTCAAATTTATTCCCAATACTTTTCGACTGCAGCGATATTTTACTACTAAATTAGATTATTATTCCCAGAACATGAATTTTACCAGCAAGATCAATATTTAGATTCATGAATAAAGAATCGCAATAATCGAAGTGGGACATCACTAAAGTTTGGATCAGGTTCTTTTTAAGGCTGAGACGTAAAACGTTGGTTAAGTGTCTGAGGGAATGAATTATGGAAAAAGTTTTCTTACATATGTAGGTCACTTGACTTTGAAAATTTAAATTTGAATCTAAATATACCCCTAAATTTTTTTACTGTCTTACTAATGTAATTGCGGTATTATTTAAGACCATAGTGAATGTATTGCAAGTGAAAGATCATTTGAGTCAGTAATGAAGATGATGGAAACTGAACTTCGATATCCAGATCCTGCATTACTCTCTTCTTAACTGTTATTATTAGTAGGAACCATATTCTGGCTCTAGAGAGTTCGGAGATAAGGTTAGTTGTTCATAGACTACATGTCGTGACGTCATGTTTGGCGTGTGGCACAGATACACTTGAATCTTGTTTGTGATGCAGTTGATTTTCTATTCATGATTAATATTGTTTATTAATATTGTTTATTGTTAATAAAATAACATGGACAAAAATACAATCTTAGTTCTTCCCTGAAGGAGTAAAAAAGTCGTGCTCAGGGAGATATCTAAACACAAAGATAATTTTTGACACAAACTGGGTCAAGAAAAAAAAATTACAGGAATAAATTAAATTTAAAAATACAATTTCAAATTTAACAATTTAAGTCATACAAATACATATACATATTAAATCAATATATATTCTTTAAAAATTAAATTCCTAACGCTATTTTTGTTTTGTATAACCTTGGACCAAAGTAGGTACCATGGCTCAGAGCTGTGCTTGTGAAACACTTTGGTTCCTCTACTCGTATAAAATCGGATCTTTCAGTTCCATATTTATGATGATACAATTTGAATTTATTACGATTTTTATGTATGAATATTAATAAGGCAATATAATAAATCTGTTTAATTTTCAAAACGTTAAAATCAGTAAACAAAAGCTCAGATGAGTAATCAATTGGTTTATTAAGTCATATTTTAATAATTCTTTTCTGAATAAGTATTAGTGGAGTGAGATTAGAAATACATGCATGTCCCCACCATAAAATTCCATACTGGAGAATGGATTGAAATAAAGCTAAATAAATGAGACTTAAAATATTAAACTATAAATATAAAAAACTCGTGTTTTTAGAGAAAGACATCTATGCACAGCAAGCCAAGGGTATTGATAATCCCAAAGCAAAAATTCTCTCAACTTATGAAAAAATTACCCTGAGGTATAAAATCGCACATCAGGATTAACTTCACGATATGAATTGTGTTATGGTGGCCAGGTCAAGGTCTAATCTGGTCAAAACTGCCATCTGTATGGAATTTATTTACAGACTGGAAAATAAATAGCAACCGTTCTCCTGTATATTTCCAAAAGGCTCACCCTGTTTATTGGAAGGACCTGTCAGAAACAGAATTGTGACGTGTGTGCGGGGAATGGACGCCAAAAGAGCACAACAGAAATCGATTATTGGTCGTAGAAATATATTAAGTGATAAGTGCTGGTGTCCAGAACGGATAAAATGAGAAACGATGATATTGGATGATTAATGGATAGGAAGATATGAGAGATGGCCGAAACGAAATCATATGTGAATGCAACCAAGTGGGCGGTAAGAAGAACAAAGCAAGAAAGATTACTCTACCCTTCATCCGAACTCTGTAGGAGAACGGCTACGGCGTTTGGAAAGAGCGAGATGGCATGTTACAGATAATTTACACCATGGCCCTGTTTCATGAACGTTCACTATAGTATGTACTAGTAAATCTTGGTTAGTGCTAGGCTAGTTTTCTGGGTTGTTTTTCATATAATTACTACAGTTAAATAAGTAATAACTATGGTAAATTTCATCCTGCTCTGGCACTTACTAAACAGTGTTTCATGTATTTTTTATTGGGTTATTTTACGACGCTATGTCAACATCTAGGTTATTTAGCGTCTGAATGATATGAAGGTGATAATGCCGGTGAAATGAGTCCGAGGTCCACCACCGAAAGTTGCCCAGCATTTGCTCGTATTGGGTTGAGGGAAAACCCCGGAAGAAACCTCAACCAGGTAACTTGCCCCGACCGGTATTCGAACCCGGGCCACCTGGTTTCGCGGCCAGACGCGCTGACCGTTACTCCACAGGTGTGGACTGTTTCATGTAACTACCAGAGTAAAAATAATTACTATAGCAACTGCAAAGAGAAACTCTAGTTTACTTTAGCTTTTACTAAGGTAAACAAGAGATGTTTCATATATTTTACTGTGGTAATTTTATTTTAGTTAAATAGTAGGCTAATGTTCTTACTCAACCCATTTCTGGGTAAAATTATTTGCTTTGGAATTGAACGGGTTACATCAGCTTCTTGTCTATGCGGATGACGTGAATATGTTAGGAGAAAATCCACAAACGATTAGGGAAAACACGGGAATTTCTACTTGAAGCAAGTAAAGAGATAGGTTTGGAAGTAAATCACGAAAAGACAAAGCATATGATTATGTCTCGTGACCAGAATATTGTATGAAATGGAAATATGAAAATTGCAGATTTATCCTTCGAAGAGGTGGAAAAATTCAAATATCTTGGAGCAACAGTAACAAATATAAGTGACACTCGATAGAAAATTAAACACAGAATAAATATGGGAAATGTCTGTTATTATTCGGTTGAGAAACTTTTGTCATCTAGTCTGCTGTCAAAAAATCTTAAAGTTAGAATTTATAAAACAGTTATATTGCTAGTTTCATAAGTTCGAAAATATTTATGAATTCAATGAACGTTTCAGGTTGTTTTCAGAAATTTTAAATGATACTAGAAAACATTACTGCATACGTTCAACTTGAACAATAACCATGGCCTCCTAGTATATTTGCACGTCATCCTACTAGATGGTCAAGTAGGCTATGATTACTAAGGCAGTGAGATATTTATAAAACATGAAAATGAACCTAGGTAGAAATCTAAATTTACTGCAGTAAGGTACTAGAGTTTTTTACTATACTTTTATGAAACAGGCCCCAGAATGGAATTCAGTCATTCATTGTTTTCATTGTGCTATGAGACTTCAATAAGGATAGTTCATTTTGTATAATGTCTTTCCAGATATTTGTAAAATTCATGTCGAAAAGTTTACAAATTCTAATACGCCGTGATGTGACAGCCACCTGACTGACAAGATTGTTTCACTGGTTGCCAATGCAGTAAGGCGCTATATGTCTATAATATTCAAATACAAAATTCTCCGTCTATATTGCCTATAAAGTAATTCTTAGAACAATCTAAAGTAATTATATGAACATAGTTTAAGGTAAACGAATCCATGTAGTATTACTCCACAGTAATGGAGCATGCAGGCTGTAAATAAATAAAAAAAAAAAGTCTATAATATGTGTAATTTTTCTTCTATTGCCAGTAGGCCTAATATATTGTAAATTTATTTCAACTCAACAACAATGTAATTTTATTATCTCAACAATAGGATTTGCTCTCCACACAGTAACACAGTATTCGTTAGTGCACTCCACAGACGACAATGACAATTTTACTTGAACTATTACGAACAACAATGAACTGTTAATCTTAACTAATACAGGGTGCGTCAGAAAGAACGGATGTATTTCACATGACAAGAAAATTGTAAAGATTCATCAAATCAAAAATTTATTGTTATCAACATATTCACCAATACATGCAGTTTATTTATGGAAAACAACATTATCCATATGATGTCCTTGGCTTTCAATACAGGCATCGAGGCGTTTTCTGATGTTCGCCATCACTTTCACAGTCATAGCTGGTGCAATTGCCACGATTTCTTCGCGAATCGCTGTCTTCAGTTCGTCCAGTGTATGTGATCGATGTTTACAAACTTACGCCTTCAAATGGTCCCAAAGAAAGAAGTCGCAGGGCGCGAGATCTTACCGTAGCCTCGGACAATCTCAGTGCAATAGAATTTCGTCCAGGTGATTTCTTCTTTAATGTTGAACCTGTGATACGAAATGAAGCCTCCCACCGCAAAATTGTATTCCGAGTTGGAATCCTGGCGTGACATCCGATGTCGAAATGAGTCCTGAGTGGCGATCACAGACTCTTCATTTTTCAAAAATGTCTCTACGATGAAAGCACGTTGTACACCAGACCAACACCATATTCCCAACTGAAACTGCATTCTATGGCTGACCCAACAGTCGTGGTCCCCCTCACTATATCTCTCTCTCCTCGTTGCGTATCGATAGTTTGAAATCCATCCGTTCTTTCTGACGCACCCTTTATTTACAAAGCACTATTTACAACACAGAACTGTCAGTTCTCAGTTCACAGCTCGTTTGTCTTGGCTAGTTCTTCTAGCTTAGTCACTCGCGTTCACAGAATCTCGAACCCCAGACCTTCAGAGACGATCCGCTGCACTTCGAACTCAGATCCCCCAACTGCGGTCCACTGCACTCGAACTCCGGGCTTCAGGCTCCACAGTTACGGACACAACTCAAGTAGCGCTCTGGTCTCGAAGCTGGCTTCTCTGATACACAAGACTAACTCGCTTACTGTCCAAATCTGCCCTGCTCTCGGAAGCTGGCTTCCTTTGTATTTGCTAGGCAACGCTTCGCGGGCCTTCCCGACGTTTCCGTTACTGGACAATTCGAGAATAACCTGTCACGCTGCTATTCTCCCCCTTCACCTCGCGCTGCCGTTGGCTTTGTCCCCCTCTCGTCGCGCCCCGCTAGTTTGCGTGGCTGCAGCTCCCTTCTCCACGTCACCCAAACCTTCCACGCGCACCCTGCCCTCTGCGGGACGCGTGATCGAGTCTTGACGGGCTGTCACAATATTGTAACTTTATTACAAAACAATAATGTAATTTTATTGTTACGGCAATAGTCACTTTATAATATAGCTTAAATACTCCCGTCAACAATGGGATTTCCACTGCACACAGCAATACAGTATTCGTTATTGTACTCCACAGACGACAATGACAATTTACCTGGATTATTGAGAACAACAATGTACTGCTAATCTTAACTAATGTTCTCAAAGCACTATTTACAACACAGAACTGTCACTTCTCAGTTCACAGTTCGTTTGCCTTGGCTAGTTCTTCTAGCTCAGTCACTCGAGTTCACAGTATCTCGAACCCCAGACCTTCAGAGACAGTCCACTGAACTTCGAACTCAGGTCCCCCAACTGCGGTCCACTCAAACTCAGGACTTCGGACGCTCACACTGCTGCGGACACACTCAAGTCCAACTCCGGTCTCGAAGTTGGCTTCACTGCTACACAAGACTGACTGGCTTGCTGTCCAACGACTACAACAACTCTAGCTCACTTGCGTCTCTTCTTTTATAACGAAACCATAGTTTCCAGAGAGTACGATGCTGGAAATTTCTACGGATGTCCAGAAGATGGCACCTCTAGAATTCTCTGGATTTCTTCCCTTTCTGCCGCGGTCGCTGTGTCTCCTCTCCTCTCTACGCCACAGCACATGCCCCAGGAAGCAGATGCACGCGCAACTTCATTTGCCGCGCCGAACCACGGCCGACCTTCCCCTCCGTCAGCCGGTCGTGAGATCGTTTCCCGGCTGTCACAATATATTCATCTTTGCAGTCGCAACAACCATTGCGAAGTTATTGCGAAGAAAAATATTTTTTCATTTCGTTATAAATTAAATATATATCTAAGATCTTTAATATTTTATGTTGGTAAATAAATTTTATAAAACTATAATATTTGCATTTACTTTCATGTTTTGCTAATATGATTTGAAGAATGTAGGGATCTAAACTTCCTGATTTCTACTCATACAGCTCTGTTAATCTGCGTTCTTAATTGAGCACGCTCAGCTTTGTAAGGTAGAACCTCATGGATAGAAATAAACATTCTGTATCCACATGAAGTTGTGGTTACACAAATATCCGCTGTTTTGAAGCGTGCTTGTGTGTGTCTAGCTGGAAGCCGCTTTAATTAATTATTTAAATGCAATTTCAACTTTTCCTATTACTGGACAGCAAAACTCCTGGATTTGCACATTATTGTATGAGATTCCACAGGAATATTTGATTATGGCCCCAAAAGTTCTGCATAATAATTTCACTTGGAAATGCAGATATTTTCATTGCATAATAAAGTGGTAGGTGTTTATGTTAAAAGTTTAAATTTGCAAATTGAGCTAGACTTATCATTCCACTCCGCGAATATTAGAACTCTGCTCTGTGCAATGCATCCCCACGTCCATTCCTTCTTTGTATTAGAACAGTTAATTTCTACTAATCAATTTAAATTTCATTTAAAGCCCTGGTTTACAGTTCAAGTTTATAGGTTACAGTAATTACGAAATTATTATTGTTCATTATGACTATTACTATTATTGACACTCAATATATTAGGAGAAAAATTCCTCCGGCGCCGGGGATCGAACCCGGGTCCTTGGTTCTACGTACCAAGCGCTCTGGCCGAATTAAATCCACAAATTCTGTAGGACAAATTAATATATCTATAATATTACTATTATTGTTACAATTCAAGAATTGGACTTTTTGGATCATTACGTCAATTCTGCCAATCATAAATGGATAAGAGATGATTTTGGACCAAAATGTATATAGACAATACAGGACGAATATAATGGATAGCATACTGCTTCCATCGACACTTTATGAAAGCAAATTAATTTTACTTGTTCTAATGCTAGGAATTAGAACTGAGATATTATGTTAAATTCCTATTGTTTTTCACTTCAGTTATTAGACTCATCATGTATGATGAGAAAATTCACAGGAGAATATGGCAAAAAGGAATTATAAATAAATTTTGGAATATTATTTTATATTGTATTGTACTGTATTTCTTAACATTCCATGGTATTCATACATTGCTTTACAGCTGGAATATGGAACAAGTCAAAAAACTTAATACTAATATAAAATCTTAATTTATAGTCACAGTCTAGATGAAATATATACAGACGAGATTTACAATATAGTCTACTAGTACAACACAAAGTTTTAGTATCAATTTCATGAAGTGTTATTGAATGTCATGAATTCACCTACAGAATACAAGGCGTGAGAAATTAGGTACTTCTTTAATTTGGCCCTAAGTAATCTTATGTTTTGAGTTTCATTTTTTATATCGATAGGGAGGCTATTAAAAATTTTTACTGCCATATAACGCACTCCTTTTTGATAGCGCGATAGACTTGCCGATGGAGTATGAAAGTCATTTCTTTCACGTGTATTTATGCTATGAACTGTTGAATTAGTTACAAAGTTTTCACGATTACATACGAGGAAGATTATTAATGAAAAGATACACTGACAAGCCATGGGCATTATTTGTAGTTTTTTAAAAATAGTCCTACAAGATTCCCTAGATTTGGCACCTACTATTATTCTAATTACTCTTTTTTGTAATAGGAATATACTGTTACTATCTGTGGAATTTCCCCAGAATATTATTCCAAAACTCATTACCGAGCGGAAGTATGCAAAGTATATTGTTTTTAAGGTATTGATATTTACTATCTTTTGCATAGATATAATAGCAAAACAAGCTGAATTTAGTTTTGGGGTAATTTCTTTAATATGATTTTTCCAATTTAACACATTATCGATTTTTAAGCCAAGAAATTTGGTTGTTGTTTTGGATGTGGTGAAGATTTTAGACATTTAGTTTACAAGAAAGGGTCTCACTAAATGAAGTAGTCAAGAAGATATTTTTAAACATAGGATAAATAAAGGGTGGTCAATAACAGCTATGTTGAATGGGATAGGCCTATTATGGAACAAAAAATACATTTCAAGTAAGTAAATATCCCTGTATCTAAATATGCAAGTTCTATTGTTCTCGATCGATTTTTTTTTCATTCTTAAGTTATTAAAGTAGTCCCAACTGAATCACATTTAGAAATAGTTGTAAGTTACAATATTGAAATAGTACATGTAATAATTCATTATTTAACGTTTCGTATCAACTAC
Organism: Periplaneta americana; assembly: GCA_025594305.2. NCBI lineage: Eukaryota > Metazoa > Arthropoda > Insecta > Blattodea > Blattidae > Periplaneta > Periplaneta americana. The sequence continues at coordinate 2,313,608 of JAJSOF020000009.1, forward strand.
AAATTCTATTTCGAGAAACTGAGACAGTGAAGCAGTAGTGAAATACAGCGGGGGGGGTGAACCGACTTGTTTGGAGGGCATGTACCGCACACAGCTTGTCCACTACTCTCTCACAGGATTGATTCGTCACTGAACCCCGGTCTCTTTTCAGTAGAAACCGCCAGACGTCATAGCGGGCAGAGTTTGCAGACGAACGTTGACCACGAGTGAGACAGGAAGGATATACTGTACTACATATGGAGTGTGTAGGCGAAATTATACGTTACAGAAGCCTTAACAAGCGCAGAGTTTCCAGCAAAAATACATTGAAAGCTGATCGCTATCATATCTCAAGAGCGCTCGCCCACCACCAACATCGAGGATTTGCGTCGCAGAATGACGATGTTTGCTAGAAAAATATCGCAGTAGCGATCAATGACTCTTGTTAGTAATCTGGTAATCTTTAAGCTTCAATATTTATGGGGTTCATCTCATTTTTACGTTGTTACTACTGTTACTACTCTTGCTAGTGATGGGCGATACTCAATAGTAGGCTACTATCGATAGTTATGACTATCGAAGCTATCGATAGCCAGATTGTTTCCAATACAATCGATAATTCTGTCGACTATCGATATTATCGTAAAATGGGAAAATCATAATAAGGTGGGTGCTCCTGTTATGGCCATGTTCCTGATATGGCCACCCCCCTATTGTGAGTTAGTTAACCAAAAAATCCACTAAATTGTATGTATGTATTTATTTACACTGCAGTGGATATATACCCGGTGGCAGTGGTAACTAATTACACTCAATAATGACAATAATAAACTTATTAATTAAAATACAATTAATACTAATACTAATAATTAATGTTAATAGTAATAAATAATAATAACAACAACAACAACATAAAATATACTAAATTAATTGAAACGATCACTTAAAATAACATTTGAAATAAATCTAATTTGTATCTTAAAACTAAGATCGAACTAAAACCCACGAGTATGATATGTTCATATCTGCACAAGTACCTTTCAACACTACACTCATTTCGCTGTCAACTCACTCACTGCACTGGAACTACGACACATTTCACTATCCTGATTTCACTAACACTTCAAAAACATTTCACTGTTCAAATACTATGAACTGCCACTATAAACTATAAAGCTTCACTGACAGGAACACGTTTCACTTACACAGCACACTTCACTGACACGACATACTTCTTCACTGATACAACACACTTCACTGACACAACGTAATTCTTCACTGATACAACACTTCAATAACAACATATCATTTACACCCTTTAAATACTGTGTATAATTACCGTCTATTAGTAAAGTCCTTAAGCCTATTTTAAATGCATTTTTGGTTGTTGGTAAAGCCTTTAGTAAGTCTGCAGGTAAAGCATTCCAGTCCCTGATAGTACGATTGAGAAAAGAAAACTTTCCAGTGTCCGTCCTCTGCCTTCTTTCCCTCAATTTATATGAGTGCAGCGGCATCCAGTGAAAGGGCATCCAGGTATGTCACTTGATCGTTTTCCATCCAGTCAGGTTGAGCAATATGGCGTCAGTTGCCTGTTTTGCGGTTTTTATGTGACCTCTTCTTATTTTTCTCTGGCAAGTCTCCTTTGTTTTATGCATGTTTTTCAAAGACTTGTTTCATCAAAACCATCGTACTCCATTCAGTTTTTAATGTTCTATTGATTGGTGTTGTCGTTGATGGCGTATCTTTTACGAGTTGTTCATAATCAAACGATTTTCGTGAAAGCTTACCTGCTCCTGATATGGCCATATCAAATGCACCATGGCCATATCAAGTTCATTTCACTTTTATTTTTTCACCTGACAAATATACATGCCTTATAGCTGGGATTACGCAAAAGTTTTGTATTTTAAGAAAAACAACTTAATTTTTGATAGAAAACACTGTTTTGAATACACTTCTGAATTATAAAAAAGATTATTAAGTGTCTTGTTTATTCATTTTACACCAAAATTATTTAATTTTAACACAACTGCGCTATCAAACTGATAATCACGATTTGTAGAACATGGAACAAGGGTGTCCATATCATGTGCACATGTTCCTGATATGGCCACTAGGTAGACTTTTGGAATTTGGGACTTTTTGGACAATTAAAGCTATTTTTATGGGGAAAGGAAATTGTTTTAAGAAAGTCCATTAGACTGAGAACGAGTAAGAAAAAAGTGGTTTACATTTTTTTCAAAATGGCGGCTAGAAAAATTCTCACACCTTAGCATGGCCATATCAGGGACACCAACCTTATTATAAGTGTTTCAAACTGAAGCTGGACAACACGGTTCTTTTCCAGCGACTCAACCAAACACTTCACTTCACATTGTCCACTTCGCTTTTGGTGTTCCTATATCTCATTTTTCTTTTGGTCTTTTTCTGTCTGCTAGAACTGATGTCCTGCTGGCGGCATTCTTCTTACAAGTTCACACCATCTTCTATTACTTCCTAGATTTCCGACAATGGTTGCACCACGATCTCTGTCCTTATTTCTGTGTACAGTAATTCTCGTAAACTTCATGCCTATTGACTATACGCTCTTGTTATTGGACTTAATACAGACATGGATTTCTGCAGCGACTCTTCGCAGTCATTGGCCACATTATTATCATCTTTCACATCACTGGAATGAAGTAGGGCTGCCGAACATTGAAATCTTTCAAGTTGAAAAATTATCTTATGACGAGTTATAAAAAGAAAGTTTGCAAAAATTTTTTTATGTTTAGTGATTTTCTTATTTTATATTTTTGTTTTCAATTTGATAATATCTATAATGTGATTTGCTATATATAACCATAATCTGTGTGTACTTAAAAATATTGTATTCATTGTACCTATTTTATTGACTATTAGGTTACTATTGGCTGTTATTATTTTATTATTATTTATTATTATTACATTATTATTATCATTACTATTCTTATTTATTATTATTATTATTATATTATTATTGTTATTATCAATAATTGTCTTATTTTATTTATACTTTGTATGTCTCATTTATTTTGACCTGCTGTTCACATTTTATTATGCTTTTTTCTTTCCTTTTCTATGTTATGGTATATGGTATATGGTATATTTCTCAATATACTGTCCTGCTGGCCCTTCACATTTCTGGTTTCTATGTTATGAAGAACAGTTGTTTACATTTTATTATTATGCATCTGTAAAAAGTCTGTAAATTAGTTTTTGTAATATGCAGCTAACAGGCGATTTATTTCAATAAGGAGAAAGTTTAAAAAAGTTATTTTCATTGAATTTGTAAACAGATTTGGCCACCATTGTTCCTGATATGTACATCTGTTATCAGGCAGTACATCTCCATGACGATCCTTCAGAGGAAGAACCTGGTATGATTAGTGTAATTGTCTTGTAAGTGGTGCCTTGTGAGGTTCAGACCTGTCTTCTGACAGTTGAGTAAACAACAGCAGCTTGTTCTTGTATAACTACATCAAACTTCGAGTGTCCTTTAAATATTAGTATATAATTATTAACTTGTACCATTGAAAATTGTACCAGCTTCTTTAGTTTCTGGCTATAAGTGAAAGGAATTGCCTTAACTTCGCCAGAATATATAAATATTATTATTATTATTATTATTATTATTATTATTATTATTATTATTATTATTCCTTAAAATGTCCACAAACGATTAGGAAAACACGGGAATTTTACTGGAAGCAAGTAAAGTTTGGAAGCAAATCCCGAAAAGACAGAGTATATGATTATGTCTCGTGACGAGAATATTGTACGAAATGGAAATATAAAAATTGGAAATTTATCTTTCGAAGAGGTGGAGAAGTTCAAATATCTTGGAGCAACGGTAACAAATACAAATGATACTCGGGAGGAACTTAAACTCAGAATAAATATGGGAAATGCCTGCTATTATTCGGTTGAGAAGCTTTTATCATCCAGTCTGCTGTCAAAAAATCTGAAAGAATGTATAAAACAGTTATATTACCGGTTGTTCTTTATGCTTGTAAAACTTAAGGGTGTTTGAGAATAAAGTGCTTAGGAAAAAATTTGGGGCTAAGAGGGATGAAGTTACAGGAGAATGGAGAAAGTTACACAACACAAAACTGCACGCATTGTATTCTTCACCTGACATGATTAGGAACATTAAATCCAGACGTTTGAGATGGGCAGGGCATGTAGTACATATGGGCGAATCCAGAAATGAATATTGACTGTTTGTTGGGAGGCTGGAGGGAATAAGACCTTTGGAGGCCGAGACGTAGATGGGAGGATGATATTAAAATGGATTTGAGGGAGGTCGATATGATGATAGAGAATGGATTAATCTTGCTCAGGATAGGGACCTATGGCGGGCTTATGTGAGGGCGGCAATGAACCTCCGGGTTCCTTAAAAGCCAGTAATTAGTAGTAAGTAAGTATTAATTAAAATGTAATGAACTATTGAAAGTGTTGTACCATATTATCTATATATTCGTTGGAGCTCTGATTTTTAATCGGTTATTAAACAACGCTATACCAACTGAGAAGTTATGTAGCATCGGAGGAACAGTCGATAGCGAGATGGAATTTGGTGAGATGAGCCCTAGGAATCGCCGTGTGATTAGCTGATATTCGCCTGATAACTGGAGAAAAGAATACAAGAAACTCAACGGATGATTACCCGTAGCGGGATTTGAACCCATTCCTAAACGCAGCCTCAGGCCAATAAGCAAATGTAATGTGCTTGATCCGAACAACGCCGATGGACAGGGACGGACAGCGGCAGAAACTCACGCGTGGAATCTCATTCATGACTGCCAAGGTTGTTAGGACCTTGAAATATTCGATTCAGCGTTTCCGCAGCTGAGTTTCAACTTTAAACAGGCAGTAATGCAAATGCAATGTGCAGAATTCTGCTTTGTTCGGCATAAAAATCTGGGACGGTGTTAGGAATGCGTGAATGTGTATAATTACCCCTTTATACCTCTGCGCGCTCATTTGTTACATTTCCATTGAGCATGCTGCTGGTGTTAAGGGACACAGGGATTGAGTTCTGAAACTTTTAAAGTTTTTGATTAATTTCTTTCAGATTCGGCTTATTTGTTTTGTCTATGCATTTAAATAACAGTACTAAATTTCATCAAGTTTCATTCATTAGTTCCTTAGATATTAATTTTCACGTATTTTAATGATATTAAATTATCCGCAAATTCAGAACATCCCTGATGGCTTCAGAATTGTTTTGCTTTCAAAAATATTCTGTGAAGGACTTACATTTCATGATCAAGAAAACTGCCCGTGGATTTTTAAAATTCAAATTTTGATAATTTATTGACAACGCTACGGAAGATCTGCTCGCTTGGAAAAAAATACATAAGTATTTCTCCCATTACAATAATTCATACAGAATAAATCAAATGACATAAACCAGTGAAGTTGTCAATAAATTATCAAAAAGGTTTTCTTGTGTCACTCTTCCAAAGCACCAGATATCTTGATAACGAAAACTGCGCGTGGATATTTAAAATTCAAACTATATTTTATTTAACGAACTTACAACTGAGGTTATATCAGCGTCTCTCTTGTCGAAATTTTGAGTTTATTTTACGTGCCAATAATAATAATAATGAATTAATAATTAATAATGGGAGGAATAATAATAATAATAATAATAATAATAATAATTTAATTGCCCCCTATTGAGGGTAGCCGAGCAGACTCAGTATATCCTCAAAAAAATTATTATACATATGTAAATATAGATATTAAATTTTAAATAAGGAAACAAAGAAAAGGGCGTGAAAAATTACAACTATTAATGTGGCACTGTAATTAATTAGGATTTCAGCTTTTTTAACACAGTTATCACAATGTCATCCCTCAGAGATGTTGGCAGAGCAAACTGCCGTCGAAATTCTTCGAAAAAAACTGTATAGTCCCTTGAGCGACATGAACCTGTCGCATTTAAGCACACTTAAATGCCATCGATCTAGGTTGAGATCGAACCCGCAACTTCGGGCACTGAAGGCCAGTGCTATACCGACTGCGCTACCTAGGCCGACTGGATTTGGATTTTTAAATTTGAGAATTGGTTCATCAGATAATTTTTTTTTTTTTTTACAAATCATAATTTTTGCTTCATGATTTTCTTTAATTTTTAGAAGTTAAGAATTCATATCAAGAAAAGTTTTTAATGAAGAGCTGATTCCATGCACAGCTTTGTGTATTAGAGTATGATGAGTATTTTTGCAAAGTTTTATGTAAATCGGAGCAAATGGAAGCCGCTAGGAACTCTTTATTATTGACCAAAAACGTAGTTTTGAGGAAACGCAATTTTTAGTGGGTGTGGCATTTAAAAAATGGTCGCCAGACCTTTGTAAGAGTAGTCGAGAGCTAAATATAGGGCGGAATGCTAAACAAATGTGTAATGTAATAATTTATGTAAAAATTAGTTTTACTATTTTGGCCAATAATTCAGTCCTAGTGCACCTTACAATCATTCACTTATAAACTTTAACTACGAGTATATGGCGCGAAATAGCTAAATGAAGATAAGACGGGCCTGCATACACAAGCTGTAACGAAGCCTCTATTTGACAGTTTGTGAGAATGTCTTTAATTCATATAGGTCAGTATCTCATAAGTTCAAATATCTTGCAGCAACAGTAACGAATATAGTGATACTTGGGAAGAAATTAAACACAGAATAAATATGGGAAATGCCTGTTGTTATTCGGCTGAGAAGCTTTTATCATCCAGTCTGCTGTCAAAAAATCTGAAAGTTAGAATTTATAAAACAGTTATATTACCGGTTGTTCTGTATGGTTGTGAAACTTGGACTCTCACTTTGAGAGAGGAACATAGGTGAAGGGTGTTTGAGAATAAGGTTCTTAGGAAAATATTTGTTTCTAAGAGGGATGAAGTTACAGGAGAATGGAGAAAGTTACACAACGCAGAACTGCACGCATTGTATTCTTCACCTGACATAATTAGGAACATTAAATCCAGACGTTTGAGATGGGCAGGGCATGTAGCATGTATGGGCGAATCCAGAAATGCATATAGAGTGTTAGTTGGGAGGCCGGAGGGAAACAGACCTTTAGGAAGGTCGAGACGTAGATGGGAAGGTAATATTAAAATGGATTTGAGGGAGGTGGGATATGATGATAGAGACTGGATTAATCTTGCACAGGATAGGGACCAATGGCGGGCTTATGTGAGGGCGGCAATGAACCTCCGGGTTCCTTAAAAGCCAGTAAGTAAGTATCTTATACTTGGTTCCCTGATCTGAAAATAGATATGTCTGAAAGACATCTATCTAGTGGTACTGCAGATCTGAAAATAAAGAAGAAATATGAGGACGGGAATAACAAACCAATAAACTGCAATGTTACCGGATTTTAAACTACGATGTTTGTTTGAAATCGGAAAAGAGATGTCACGTACCACGATAGTTACTTGTTCGGAAGATGTAGGTGATCATTCGAACTTCTAATACAAAATGATTTGAGAAATCGGTTGGAATTAATTAAGCCTTTGATTTATCCGTAATTTTTCTCTTATAGGAAGCTGAAATTGCGGCAATAACACGAGAACGTGTTTGGAATGAGATCACCTACTTCGAATATTTCGGTATTGGAAAAGATGTTTTGTAATTCTTAGTTTTTCTTTTCGTTCTTTCACCAACCAAAGGATTGAACACTGTATTGCACTAGTAAATGGAAGCGCTTTCACAAGTTACAAGATCTAGGCCTACTTTTCATCTCTTTCAGAAATATTCTGCACCGAACTCTCCCGTAGACTGGCGAATACTGCTTGGTTTTGGTGTGTCTGTTACTTTGCATCCCCTGCACACAGTTCTTCCATAACGCAAACACGTTCATGTTAAGAATATAACCCTCGACTTAGGAATTGTCTCGTCTAATAGCAACTGTAACACAGATAAATATGAATTGTTGTTAGCTACATTTTTTTCCATAACATTTGTAACGTTCTCCTTTTTTTTTTTTTTTTACTTTCCAAGAAAGGTTCAGAAGAAATAACTAAAATACATTTTACTTTCTCATTATATGAACTATAACAGAAAGATTGTGGTAATTTAATAATAGATTCTGATGTTTTTACAGAAATACAAGTTTTGAGCGTCACTTGTATCAGAACTCTTAGTTCATGTCTGTGACATATACCTGTCCATGTACGGCAGTGATATCAAAGGAAGCGCATTTTTCTGACCTTGATGTCGTGCGCGGGCATAAAGCGCTAGGTATGGAAGAAGGAATAAGCAGCCTGTTGGTTTAAAAAACAGTGGTGCACAAACTTCAAACGGAACGTGAAATTTCGTGTCGTTATTTTTATATGGCTTCTTTCTGTTTGATATTATCTATATTGTCTGTAAAAAAAAATACTAACACCAATTTTTTAATATTGCACTTGTGTTTTAAACGTTAATAACATAATAAAGAGTTAAGAAGGAATATTCACATTAATTCCATAGCAGTATAACTATACAGTACTAAGTGGATGAAACACATCATTCTTAAAGAAAGTGATATCTCTGAAAAAAAAAGAGATAGAGTATGACATGATAAGTTGGAATTTATATTGATGGCATCTTTAGCCTTATAAAAGTAATTAATGAACTAACTAAAACAATATTACAGTACAAAGAAAAGTTACCTAGGTATATGTTTTGAGTGTAACTAATATTACATAACAAAACTCTTATCGCATTATGCTTTTAGGGTGATGTTGGTGAGCAACTTTCTATCATCAGAATATTAAATTATTTTCTCGAAACCTGCTGAAGCTATAGAGCTGACATTTTTAGAACACATGGGCATATATCTTTTGCTTTTTATGTATCAGTAGTTGCTTTGTTAATTCATTTCCTTACAAACAATTTCTATGCGAATATTTTCAAAAATTTCACTACACTATCTTCAGTTATACGTATTTCCGGTATATTAGATTAACGAAAACATTCTGTAAGGCTACTAGATAAATAGGCCTATATCTGAAAATTTCACTTTTCTATAAACAAAAGTTAAGAAAATATTCCTTTCGAATAAAAGAAACAAACTTGTGAAAAATGTGCATTAAAATTAAAACTCACATTCTTATAATGCACTTATACTTCTCAGGCAAATCTAAAAATTACCATGGATACAGTTTTAATAAGTTATCTTCCCTTTATCTATTGAATCAGTGCTGGCCATCCCTGTATACAGCTCGACCAAGCGGCATATATGTCTCTTTCCTTTCCGCTGTAAAGCGCTCAGGCTCTCCTGGGCTCTAAAGCGCGCGATGACGCCAATGGGCATCAATTGACATGACTGGTGTACAGTATAGGGATTTGTCCTAAACTATTAGACGGATTATGTTCTATTCAGTATTTATGAGTTGTCCTGCGCCGTAGCGTCGTGGTCTAAGGTCTGAGGCGCCATTTCCGGACTCGCGTTAAAGAATGAGCAATGGTTCGAGTCCTCATGGGGAAGGAATTTTCTCGCATGAAGTTTCTATCAATGGGCTTCTTCAGTCTGTTACTGAACATTAACAGTGACAAGGACCGGAATTTCTGAGTGGTGTGATTATTATGATATAAAGCCTCCCTGCTAGGAATCGAAGCCAGTACAGTTTAATAGTGCCAGACACACTACCTCTTGGCAGAGATGCCACGTTATAATTAATCCAGACACCTTCAGAGTCACTAAAATCACTGGCGGCTCGTTACGAAGACATCGTCGTGTTGAATGAATGCGTTTCTCGTCAGCGCCTACATCACGTCTACGCCTCTATTAAGCGAAGACGCAATCAATCCACGTCATAATGTCACCAACATGTGTCACTAGCTGGTGCATAAATAACCCTCATTAAGCATGTTCGCATACGATGCTTGACCTGCCTCTTCTTTTTACCACATGCAGAGTCTGCAAATAAAAAGAAGATGGACGGCAAATGGTTATAAATAGCGCTTCAGACTGCAAATATGGTGTCCCCTGGTTGGGCTACCATTAGGACACAGCAGATTTACCCCTTTTCAAGTTGTACATGCCCTCTCGTATGTTCTGTGTTATTCAGCTGGTAATTTTACGTCATGTAAACCACATAACCAGATAAGGAAGCAATTTGCAGATGTCTGATATTAAAGTTAATGTATCTTCAGCTGATCAGGAATATAAATATTATAACAACTACCATCATTGCTCAGAGTACAGCAGTACTTGCCACAACACAAAATGCTTACAGAAAAAACCTGCTACAGTAACGTTATAACCAAAGCTCGGATCTTGGGGACTTGTGTGTCGTGTGCTTGAGTAAGGTTACAGGCATAACGTACACAAAGCTCACGCTGCAAGTGCTCAGGGACAGTCGTTTGTACTAAGAAAGTGGTCACATCGAATGGCAAGAAGACGAACGAATAAACTGTGTCACGTCGAAGCCAATGACATTAAGAGAATTACAGGTAAACGGTCTGTTTGAGGAATTAGAAAATACGTGTTATTCGAATGGGTGTTATGGAAGTTTGAAAATGCATTTCTTAAATTTTAGGTACAGAATTTCGTGGAGGAATTCTGAGGAGATACATTATTTTCTTCTAATGCAGAGTTTATATCTTGTAAGTTGTACCACACATAAACTAGAGCTGGAAACGGGCATTCATTGAAAGACATTGCAGTCCTTTAAATTGATGGAGAATTTGTCCATAGCCATGGATCAAGTCGTAGAGGGACCTTCCTAGTAGTGATACACTAATTGAAAACTATTTGCGAGAAAAATTTAGGATATACTTATCTTTCTCAGATACGAGATCTGCTGAAAATCGAACAGGAAACAGTGACAGTGAAATATTCAGTATTTTATTTAGGCCCAAGACTTTATAATAAAATTTCAAACCATTTTCCAAATTTGAAATTTTTTAAAATTGAAACTTTTAAAAAAGAATTTTGTAAAATTATCCATGATATATAATAGTAACAAATGTACTTTTTTACCTTTTATTTCTATCGACTATATTCATGTTTTTATTGAATATCACTGGCTTCTGTCGGATTGTCAATTTATATTAAATGTGTATTTTTCTCTCGTTTTCCCTTTCTTCTTTATTCTTGCTCTTGTGTTGTACTTATTGGTTTGAATTAAGTTAATTACTGTATTTAGTAAACTGTCCTTGTAAATTTTATGTTATATTATTCACTAAGACCACACCATACACGATCTGACTCTTACGGTAGTGGCTAGAAACATTTTCATTTTATAAATGCAATTTGTACTCACTAGGTAGCTAGTTAAAATAAATAAAATAAAAAAATTAAAGTTTGCTCCCGTCACTTCATGTGACGTGGAAATAAGTTTCCTTCGTTTCAAATCATGTTTAACTAACAGACGAAGAATTTATGGGTTCGAAAATCTTCGAATGCATGTAGTCATACACTGTAATGAAATGTACAGAGCAGAACTGTAAATTTGATGTATTTTGCATGTTTATTTATATATATGCTATAAAATTAGATGTTTCAACCTATCATAATATTATCATTATGTTGTTCCAGCCAGGAACCACTTTTATAGCAGACCTGACAGTACCTCCGTGCTGGAAGCGGGAGTTTGTTGACATTGAAGTCCGGTCGCTTAGCCACGTTCAAAGACACAAGTCCCCAACTTCCGAGCTATGGTTATAACGAAGCAAGTTGGAAGGAAATAAGATTAATAATAGAGTCAAAGATATTGAGTACAAACGTATGTTGTTGTTTAGTCAATTGTCGCAAGACAGGTTTGAACCTCATAAGTAACACCAATAAGGCATCGATCATGAGGCAACTATGCCAGGAGATAATGAGGTAGAGTGGCCAGTTTCTTTGCCCCTCCAATGCATACATCGCCAATTATTTGCTTTTCTCTATTTACAATTATGGTAGCATAAGAATATCATGTAATACACCTGCTGAAACGCTTCTTGCAATCCTCCTGTAATATGTATGTATTTATTTACACTGCAAGTGGGCAAGCACCCGGTGGCAGTGGTATACACAATATAAACAATACACAATAAAATGATAAGCAATACACAATACAATTATACAATACACAATACAGTTTAACACAATAATTACAATTAATAACAAAACGTAAAATAACCTAATTTTACAATACAACCTACATATGTATAGGCCCTACATAAGTTTCAATAGTCTTTCACTTTACTCTCATCTCACTCACTGTAGTGGCACTATGGCGCATTCACTGACACTCTATAACACATTTCACTGACACTATAGAACACATTTCATTGACGCTATAAATTATCACTGATCGGAACTGTTCACTGCACTGTAAAACCATAACTTCACTGACTCACCTCGCTTCACTGATACAACAGTTCAAATAAGTCAAATAATTACACCCTTATGCGTACTTATAAACAGAACTACATTTAAGCTAATCATTTCTAGTCTAAGGCCCTCTTACACGCTATTTTTAAATCATTTACAATTCAAACCAAGGGAGTAACTATGTGACCAATCATACTCTGATGTGCAATGAATACCTTTCAACGGTAGTGTTACGTTATATTCGTACAATTTCAATTATTTTCCTCAAGACTGCTATACAACATTATTTAAAAATCAGGAAAGTTTTAAAATCATCGACATTTTGTTGAAAATAAAGTTTGTATACAAATAAAAACCAATTTAATTTACAAAGTACAGTAGAACTCCGCTCTTCCGAAATTCCGGACAATCCCAACAGAAGGGAAGGGAAGGAAGGGAAGGGAAGGGAAGGGAAGGGAAGGGAAGGGAAGGGAAGGGAAGGGAAGGGAAGGGAAGGGAAGGGAAGGGAAGGGAAGGGAAGGGAAGGGAATTGAAACTCAATCCATTTAATGCTACAGTATTTAGAACCTCAAATCCTTGAACTCTTGAAGTGTAATAATAATAATAATAATAATAATAATAATAATAATAATAATAATAATAATTTAGTTACTGTATAAACTAGAACTGTACTGCGGGACTTCAAATTAAATTTAAATTGATTACTAAAAATTAATTGCTCCAATATATCTGGGTATACAAAAAATAATAGACAAGGGGATGCATTGTACAGAGCAGAATTGTAGTATACGCAAAGTGGAATAACAAGTCCTGTTAAATATGCAACTTTTAACTTTTAACATAAAACCTATACCACTTATTCTGCGATGAATCCTTATACTTTGATTTCGTCCCTGGTCCGACCTTCGAAACCAAGCCGGACGAAGACAAGCTAGTTACAGAATTTAATTTTGACATGGAAGAGTTATTACCAGTAATTTTTGGCTGGAATGCTCTCACTCAGGAACAAGATACTCTTTTATGTCGTGAGTCTGGTAGAGCCTCCTGTTCCGAATGAATTTTGCTAAGGATTTTATTCGCCTTAATTCACACTCGAATCGAGCAGCAGTCACGGCGATCATCAGACAATGAAGAAGAAGATGTAGTAGTAGTAGTAGTAATAGTAGGTTTATTTTGCCTGGCAGAGTTAAGGCCATGAGGCCTCCTCTTCCACTCAACCAGGTTTCAATAATATACATGAAGTACAAAATTAGATTACAAAACAACACAAAAGAAATACCTTAGAAATTACATAAAATATAGTAGAAAATTACAAATAGTCAAGATCAGTTACATAATATAAAATTACAAATAGTCAAGATCGGTTATGTAATATATAAAATAAAGTAGAAAATTACACATAATCAAAATCAGTTACATAACATAAGGGGAATACACACACACACAAACACACAGTTTATAAGACCTAACATGCTCGAGATAAATTCGACGATTAATTCACTTGAGATATATTATACAGTTAATATACTAATAGGAGAATACATGTGGGCTACAAGATATAAAATGTTGATTAGCAAAGTCGTACTGAATGGCATACAAATACAAATGATTAAGTAATATATCAAGATAATAAAAAAAAAAGAAAAAAAAAAGAAGAGAGAGGAGAAAAAATAACAACTTGGTCATTTAAGACTATTTAGAATTAGATGTGAGTGTATTTAAAGAGAATGACTTCTTCTATATCCGCAGTTACAGTTCACTCCATTTAAATCACGTGTCGAAGTACACATGCACACTCTGTAAATTTGTTGTTAGCACAGCACGTGTATTAAGACCCAGAATGTCTCTAGAAATGTTATTTCCTTGTTCATATCCTTCTGGCGGAAATTGACTTCCAAATCAATCTTTCTCCACGGAAACGAAGTATCATATGCGAACACACCGCAGAAACGTAGCGTTAAATGTAAGGACCTTGCTTGGCATGCAGAGCAGCTTCCGAGCCCCCCTCATTTCCTGCACGTCTGCGGAGTGCATGCGTTTGCGAGATAAGTCTGTGCCAGCGCTCCAATCAGCTTCGTTGCATCTTCTGTGCTTGTATTGTCTATAAATGAGTCCTGTAGTTCCAAAACGTGTTTTATCCGAAAAATCGAAAATTCTGAAAAGTACACTACTGCACTCTATGATCAATACACAATATACTGTCACAAAATTATGCTGCAAAAAATTTCTTCTCCCACTTAGTTTAATAGGAGAAATATGGTTGATGTTCCAAATGTGTTTTATCCGCCAAAAGTGTATTCCATAACTTGTCTACTCCATACTCCACAGAAGTGTTGTGAAAAAGGGGCACAACATTTGATTTCATATTTATTCCAGCTTGCCGGTAGAGGTTTAATGGATATTATAGCCTAGCATGCACCGACGTCCGTTTGATACACATCTTGTACCGTCTGTGATGTGCTTGGTGACAGTACGTGAACTGAACTGAACTGAACTGGCATCATCATTGTTTTGTTTACTAAACCACGATATGATATGATATGATATGATATGATATGATATGATATGATATGATATGATATGATATGATATGATATGATATGATATGATATGATATGATATGATATGGTATGATATATGATATGGTATGCAAATGGTATGCAAATTATGGTTCGTTAGACGTTCAAATAAACATTTTTCAGATTTATTTTCAATGAAGAATACTTGTGTTTTTAATAGTTATTTGCTTCGTAAATAATGAAACATTCTCCCTCTGAATGGATTTTTTTAGGCCAAATACTTTCTCTTGAACCTATCCAACTTCAGTTTTTTAGTTTCAATGCGAAAACGCAAGTATCAATGTATGGACGATAGCAGTAGCTATTTATGTCATTGTGGATTGTAGGCGAAAGTTAAAAAATGTCAGGTTTGCTAATGCTTTCGAACAATAGCATTTTCGATATAGCTGCTGCATATGATATGAATGAAATGTAGAGCGTAAAATCATTTTATCCTACTAAGAGGTCTTGCTGAAATGATCTGGAGACTACAAAATTTGATAGGCCTCTTATTTTATCAGTAGTAATATTTGATCTTTGATATAGGAACTGTAATTTTGCATATCTTGAGCCAATACTGAAGACAATGATACATATCAATATCTACACTGATATGCCATTATGATATATGAAAAAGACCCCACTGGGCTATGATATGTATAAAAATATTTGATTTTTAATATGATATTATTATCTTACTTAAGTATTTTGATATTACATATAGCAGCCACTAGTAAATTATAGAAATGAAGATCTAAATTAAGATATTGATACATTTACGTATGATAATGATATCAAAACGTTTACTTTATGTCATCAATATAGTATCAATATTATATACAATTAATGAAGATGCATTATGATATTAACTATAATAATATTTAATTTCTAATGATAATAATGTCATCAAACTGGTAAGTTTCGTAGATTTGAATATCCAATACACAGCTGTACTATGAAAATTATTACACACTGCAGAATCAGTTTTTATAATAAATTGAATTGAGTCTAAATATGTCGGCAATCCTGCAGGTCATGGCCTCCGTATGTAATATGATATGATTGTTTATTGTAGTGTGTGTTTTGTTGTGATAATATGAATGATAGATATGATATGATTCGATAAAATTAGTTCTGATAAACTGATACAGATGGATTTTGGAAAATATGATAAAATTATGTATGGATGGTATGACATTTCATGAAAACTACTACTTTTCCGAAAAATGGTTGGTATTCAAAGATTCAAAATGAGGGCTATTTATTAAAATGGTTATGATATGGTATGGTTTTATGATAATTTCCATTACCAGTTTAAATTATGTATATAGATGATATGATATGATATGATATGATATGATATGATATGATATGATATGATATGATATGATATGATATGATATGATGATATGATATGATATGATATGATATGATATGATATGATATGATATGATATGATATGATATTGTGAATTTTATTGGTAACAACAATGTAATTTATTCGTCACAACAATAATTCCTTTATGATATGATTCACCTTAACGATATCATACAATTGGATCTTAATATGGTATGATATGGTATTGGTTGATATGATGTTTGATATGACGACAATGACAATTTATGATATGATATTATGGTACAACAATGATATGATATAATCTTAATAATATTTATTAAAGCACTATTTACAAATCAGATATGATATGGTTGATAGTTATGGTTCTTCTATCTCAGATCATATGGTATGATATGATATGATATCTGATATGGTAGATTTAGAGACAGTTGATATGATATGAATATGGTATCCATATGATATGGTCCACTGATATGAACTCAGGTCCCTCCATGATATGATATGATCCACTGATATCGAACTCAGGATATGATATGATATGATGATAGATGCGGATTTACACTCGAGTTAACTCCGGCACACCAGTCTGGCATCTTGGTTATTTACTCTGACTGAATAACTGAAAATGCCTGAAATGAGTTCGCTGGCGCATTTGCTTCATATTTATAGCAAAACCCCGGAAAAATTTCAACCAGGTGTGCCCCGAGAGAATTATCTCGATGGTTTCGCGGCCAGACGGATTTCTGGAAAGTGTGGAAGGTGTTCCACATTCACTGCGTTGATATGGTATGATATGATATGGTATGGTTATGGTGCAGGTCCTTTCCCCTTTCCCCGTGAAGCCCGCGCGATATGATATATTATGGGACGCTGGTATGAGTTCGAATCTGGTATGTCGCTGTGATAATATGATATATGATATGATATGATATGATATGATATGATATGATATATGATATGATATGATATGATATGATATGATATGATATGATATGATATGATATGATATGATATATGATACGATACGATACGATACATTTATTCCACCAACTTACATCGGTCATGATGGCCCTTCACATTTCTGCATACAGTGCCATCACTCCCTTGGATACATAACATTCTGCTTACACTTTTTTGAACATCCGGCTATTACATATAAATGACCCTGATCACTTTTCTACCACGTCACTCACCTCTGTTTTCCTCCCTTCCTTTTCTATTTACCCTTCCCTTTCCTATCTTATTCTAACTAATCTCATTTAACTAAACAATCACTTCTCTCAACCTATTATTACTTGTTCCCAACATTGTTTACATTAGTTGAACTCTTCCATAGTTGTTAACTTATTTATTCACTTGAATCCCTAACGTTCACTGACCACTTATTCCCATTAGTCTACTCTGTATATTTTCAGACGAAGTAGTTTCTACCGTTTCATTACATTTCCAATCCCACTGTCTTTATATATTTGTATCACTACTTACTTATTATCACTCTCTGGTTATTACTTGTATCTTATTCTTCTTCACTATTATTTCCTTGCCTTACCGTCTTTTCTGTCACCATCACTCTTTTCACTTTATCACTTTCCTATGTTTTGTCACTCATGCACCAACCTCTTAAGTTATAACTTTTCTGTCCATTACTTCTTCCCACTGACATACCTCTATTCGGTGTCGCTAATGTTACTTCATTCCTTCCAGTTCTTGCAGAATCTTGACTTCTTATCGTAGTATCTTCTTCACCTTTCGATCCTTTTTAAACCACGGTATGCTTACAACCATTCACAGAATTAGAGTCGTACTGTATTGTACACAATTATCTATAGATGTGTGTACCGTACAGTGAACGAACCAACTCATACTCGAAGACAGAGCCACTTTGAGACTGACTTAGATCTTTTTTAGAAGATTCTTAGTCGTCACTGCTGATATTTTTTTTTATCTAAGATGTGTCACCATTCACCAATGGCAGTGTTACTACCAAAGTGCTGGTACAGCCTATGGCTACCACTGTGAGCAGAATTTCTTTTGTAACTGACTTCTGTTATTATTACGATGATCTCTTCTCCATGTATTGTAATCCCTGTAAGATCAGGAATAAAACTGCATGTAAAAAATACGTGCGATAGGATTTAAGTATATTATTAGTTATCTGGAGTAGCACATGGCGAGAAAATATAGTGTAATACTAAAGTAACTGTGAATATTTCATCTTCAAATTTATAGTTATGATTAAATTGTCATTTGTTACATCTTCTGTTTTGCTGCAGTTTAAGCCGAATTAAATTTTGGGCCAGTCAAACAGATTTAAGTGTTTTACTCTGTCACACGTTAAAAGTGTTAAAATTGTTAAAAAGATATTTACCTTCGACAGACGGCCCGTTTCGACGCTATTTGTCGTCGTCTTCAGTGTCTCTTGAACCACTGCTGAAATATTTAAATAACCACACTAAACATTCAAATATATATAATTCAACTGGAGTTTACAATAAAATTAAAATGCAATAGTTGCCCACATTTTTACATAGGACAGACAGGAAGATCCTTTCATACAAGATACAACGAACATATTAAAGCTATAACCAAACCTTACATTACATCAAATTATGCAGATCACATTATCAACAATAATCATCACTACAATAATATAGAAACAGATATGGAAATTTTACACATCACACCAAAACGTTCACAGTTAAACATCCTAGAACAATACGAAATATATAAGAATACAATAGCACACGCACAATATATACTTATTACGCAACCACAGTTCAATACGCACACATTGTTTGACGTCATAGTACGTCATAGCATACAGACAGCCAACCCCCACCATAGGAACAACACACCCCCACCCCTACCATCGACAACTGCACATCGCAGAGCCAAAATCAGCAGTGGTTCAAGAGACACTGAAGACGACGACAAATAGCGTCGAAACGGGCCGTCTGTCGAAGGTAAATACCTTTTTAACAATTTTAACACTTTTAACGTGTGACAGAGTAAATTTTATGTTTTTAACAAAGTGTTAACGAGAACTTTAATCAATGAATTAAGTGTTTTAACGACAAAAACGAGTAGGAAGTGCTCCTTATCCAATTTTTTGATTATCCGGAGACGTAGATAGAGCTGATCTTTCAAACGTTGTGGTTTAGTGGAAAAGCCCAGTCTATAACCCTTTTTCAAATAACCCAGTTTCTGTTTCATCTCTGTTTGTCATGGCAACACAAAACTCATCCCCTGGATGCTTGAGGTGAAGGACATTTCAGCGATGAAATATATCATTGCAAAAATAATTGCACTGTTCGTTGCAAATGCAGTAATATGGCGAATTCCCCTGACACGTAACCTATACACTTGATTGTCATCGTCAGCATTTCCCTACGGTTGATCATAACCTAGGCCACACTGAGATGGCTTGAGCTTTCGGGTCCCTTTGCAATTATCGTTTGAAATGTTACCTTGGCATTTTATTTTTATGCAAGAGTTACATGATTGACATGCAGGCCTTGTTCTGGAAAGTAGGTTACAGCCACGGCCGTGATTCTTTATGTGTGCAACGCAGCGGTTATTGTCCATTACATGCGTTCAATAAAATCCAGAAAATGAGGTTCTCATCGGTATAAAATTAATGTTTAAGTATGGTGATATTTTAATGGAAGAAAAGAAAAATACTTACTTACTTGCTTTTAAGGAACCCGGAGGTTCATTGCCGCCCTCACATAAGCCCGCCATTCGTCCCTATCCTGAGGAAGATTAATCCAGTCTCCATCATCGTATCCCACCTCCCTCAAATCAATTTTAATATTATCCTCCCATCTACGTCTCCGTCTCCCTAAAGATCTTTTTCCCTCAGGACTCCCAACTAACACTCTATATGCATTTCTGGATTCGCCCATACGTGCTACATGCCCTGTCCAACTCAAACGTCTGGATTTAATGTTCCTAATTATGTCAGGTGAAGAATACAATGCGTGCAGTTCTGCGTTGTGTAACTTTCTCCATTCTCCTGTAACTTCATCCCTCTTAGCCCCAAATATTTTCCTAAGCACCTTATTCTCAAAACCCTTAACCTATGTTCCTCTCTCAAAGTGAGAGTCCAAGTTTCACAACCATAAAGAACAACCGGTAATATAACTGTTTTATAAATTCTAATTTTCAGATTTTTTGACAGCAGACTGGATGATAAAAGCTTTTCAACCGAATAATAACAGGCATTTCCCATATTTATTCTGTGTTTAATTTCCTCCCGAGTATCATTTATATTTGTTACTGTTGCTCCCAGGTATTTGAATTTTTCCACTCTTCAAAAGATAAATTTCCAATTTTTATATTTCCATTTCGTACAATATTCTCGTCACGAGACATAATCATATACGTTGTCTTTTCGGGATTTACTTCCAAACCTATCTCTTTGCTTGCTTCCAGTAAAATTCCCGTGTTTTCCCTAATCGTTTGTGGATTTTCTCCTAACATATTCACGTCAACCGCATAGAGAAGCAGCTGATGTAACCCGTTCAATTCCAAACCCTCTCTGTTATCCTGGACTTTCCTAATGGCATACTCTAGAGCAAAGTTAAAAAGTAAAGGTGATAGTGCATCTCCCTGCTTTAGCCCACAGGGAATTGGAAACGCATCTGACAGAAACTGACCTATACGGGGAAAAGAAAATAGTGGGCTTAAAAACAGAATTTTTATAAAATTTGGATTCACATTTTGTAGTAGGACTGTAATCGACACATTATATGAGTAAAAGAAGGTTTGGTCTTAGGAGTTAACTTAAATTTCATTTACAGCCTCCTAGATGTAAAAGTTGCCGCGACAGGGGAAGTAGTATGGCCAAGAAAGAGGATGTGAGCTGTGCGAATGGTAGGACGTACAGCCACATTATCTGAAAGCTTAACTTCAAGATATTGCATATTAATTAATTATAGCATTGCCCTACGTATGACTCAGATATACTGTAACTAAAATATCCGTCCCCGATGCCTAGTAGCTGTCGTGAGTATACCACTTCGTTTCACGAACTGGTTTATCAATTTTTATGAAAGCGAGTTGTACCTTGAAGTGGGCAGTGGTAAGATACAGACTGAGTACAGACCATGCCTGGGCGCTGATAACTCAATCGAGTCACTACATACTACTCCTCCACTTCCCGACAGAGACAGTTATGTTTCGGACCGATACGAGTAGACAGATAGGCTAACATCGCTCAGTAACGGATAGTATAAGGCAGGCATCATAGCTTTCTACTCTCACTAATCGCCTAAAATCCACCACTGATGCACAGTGCCTTAGTATGTGTTTGTTTCTAAAGCGGAGTAAGCGAAAAAGACATGGGCGGGAGTTTTTCCTTTCCCTTTATACGAAGGACTGGTATAAACAGACGGAAGGGAGCATAAGCGAGAACGTATGGCCGTCAGGATTCAGGAGTGCCATTTCTTTAATTGGCTAGTGTTCTGAAGCTAAAAATTTATTGCTAATTGTTTTGCACAGATTTTATGTTTCAATTTTTAACTAAAAATGACATCATTCTTACGCACTTATCAAAACATTTATTACAAATCATACGACTTTAGGAACTTGATTCTTTACAGTTTAGTTATGCATCATAATGTACAGTCTAAAGAATTTACAAGAGTGGCGTGACTTGTAACAATTGTTGTGATAAATGCGTAAGAAAATGTAATTTTGTAATTAAAAAATCCAAAAACAAATCCTGTAGGAAGCAACTGTGGAATACACAACACATTTTTAGCTTATTAAAGAAATGATACTCCTGAATAGTTCATTTTTATCTATACTAATAATAAATCTGTAGCCGAAATTTTTCTGGTAATTTTTCCAAAAATAATTGGTCCTAACATATATAATTAAACACCCTGAAACCGAAAATCGCATTTTTGAAATTTTTGTTTGTATGTCTGTCTGTATGTTTGTTACCTTTTCACGCGATAATGGCTGAACCGATTTATATGAAAATTGGAATATAAATTAAGTTCGTTGTAACTTAGATTTTAGGCTATATGGCATTCAAAATACTTTATTTAAAAGGGGAGTTATAAGGGGGCCTGAATTAAATAAATCGAAATATCTCGGTTATTATTGATTTTTGTGAAAAATGTTATACAACAAAAGTTTCTTCAAAAATGATTTCCGATAAGTTTTATTCTTTACAAAATTTTGATAGGACTGATATTTAATAAGATAAATGAGTTTTAAAATTAAAATAACGCCATATAAGACGGTGCAATGAATTAAGAACAAATGACGTCGTCTATAAGGGGCCTTGGACAACAACAATCGAAACAGGGGCCTTGGACATCAACAATCGAAAGCTATTAAACATAGCTACAGAGAATGTTTCTGTTTTTGTATGAAGTAATATCAGAAGCTAAATTAACCGATTTGTATAATTAATTATTATTTCACATTGGAAAGTGTGGTTTCTCTAGATGGACATAATGCTATAATGTTATTACAGTAACGTCTGAGTAAATCGAGGACAGGTAAGATTAAAATAGCTTCTTATGCACAGAAAATTTGATAGGCTATTTTGTACATTCGTTTTCTGTATTTCTTAAAATAATATTTATGTACACTCATTTTAATCTCAGAGAATTAACGAACAACGAGAGTGTATTGATTTAGTATGCAGTAATAGTACGTTAGCTTAGCAATCCATTATTTTATAATTCAAATTTTAACTATGCTCAATTGAATCGTGTTAAAATACATAAAATATATATGCAATAAATGCAATGCAAAAAAAATTGGGTAATGAGCGAAGCAGATTATCTTGCGCTGTTGTAAAATTTGTTCCCTGGATCAAACGTCCTATTTTAATTATGTAATTACTTTATATTTATTTCTAACAGGTGCAGCGGAGCGCACGGGTACGGCTAGTCTGTAATATTCTTTTACCCTTAAAACTAAAGAAAAAAGGTATTTTACAAACAACTTCAAATTAGTGTAACTCTGAAAATATTGAGATTAGGACAAATGTTTATATGGCATTTTTTCCTCAGAATGTCTTCGGAAATAAGCTTTATATGGGACGGTAAATCCTCGTGAATTTCCCTGTCTGTCTAAAGTAGCACATAACTTAATTTTTTCAAATTTCTATATGCTTCGGTAGAAAAATTACAGGAAAAGACTGATTTTTTGCACCACAATAGCCCTACTTGATCCTAGTGGTTCTTTTATTTACTGCGTAATACATAGGTACTGGAGCTGAGGAATTATAAGTAATTAAAAATACCAGTTTATTTAATTAAAAGAGTCCAGTCTTTCAGAAATCTTAATACAGTACGCGCACATTTTCATTACCTTTCTCTGATTATGGGCGAGAAGAAAAAAACGTTAATATTAAAAAAATTACCACAACTCAAACTTGAAAACTCTGCTTCCTGAATAATCGGCAGCGAGTTCAACTGTATATTACAAGCATATCTCACACTGCAAATCCACCGCCGCTCTCATTTTGGAACTACTATGTCTGTGTTCAGTGGATTAGTGTGGATGTTTCAGTTGCCCCCACTTCTCGGATACTTACGACGTAATTCAGTTCAGGATTTGCAGCATTAAGTGGCTTCCGGGAGAATTCTCCCTACTTATTACACTTGGGAAAATCTCTCTATAAATGATCTCCTGCCTCAGTTTTCCGGATGGACGGCGTCTAATAGCTTCACTGTCAGTCTAGACGGACAGCATATCGTTAACTTCGCTCTAGCGTGCAATTGCATTCTTGTGGAAAGTAAATCCCACGTTACCGTGAATTTAAAATGCTAAGATATTGACGTCATTTCCGAAGGGGTGGGGGGAATACAATTCCGCACATCAGTCATATGAAATACTTCCATTTCAATTATTACAGAAGGACTAGAGTATGCAATTAGAAAAGTCCAATAACAGAGAGGGTTTGGAATTGAACGGGTTACATCAATCGTGAATATGTTAGGAGAAATCCACAAACGATTCGGGAATTTTTAAAGTTATGTTTTTGACGAGAATATACGAAATGGAAATATAAATGGAAATTTGTCTTTTGAAGAGGTTGAGAAGTTCAAATATCTTAGTAACAAATTAAGTGATACTCGGGAGGAAATAAAACACGGAATAAATATGGGAAATATTCGCTTTTTCATATGTCAAAAAATCGTTAGAATTTCAGTTATATTCATTTTCGACCAATGAAGTGAGAAAGTTACACAACACAGAACTGCATTTTGTATTCTTCACCTGACAACTTAAAATCAGACGTTTGAGATCAGCACTTATGGGCGATCCAGAAATACATTTTGTTAGTTGGGAGGCCGGAGGGAAAAAGACCTTTTCGAGACGTAGATGGGAAGATAATATTAAAATGGATTTGAGGGAGGTGGGATATGATGGTAGAGACTGGATTAATCTTCAACCAATGGCGGGCTTATGTGAGGGCGGCAATCGGACAGTAAGTAATTGTGAAAACTGTTTCGTTTATATCAATTCCAACCAATCACTGTCACACTTTGCGATAATTTTTCTAGATTTATCGCTATCAATTTATCACATGGTCGTTCTTTTGTTTAGTTTTGTCGCCAACTGTTTCCCCGTAAATTGATGATCATGATTACATTAAGATGCAACTACACGGTTAAACTGTTCTTTCAACTTTAAAGAAATGAATGCAAGATTGAAATTAATATTAATTGAAGAGTCCACTGCAAGAATGATGGATATCATTTGGAATACATTTTGCAGGAGAAGCAATTGAAAGTTTGAAATGCTTAGCGCTCAGAGCTTAACTGTGATTTTCCGATCATTACTGGACAATGACTATCAGTGTTAATGCCATATAACTTTCTATGTACATTCTATATGTCTTAAGGTATACATTGACAGTCTTGGTTCATTTTCGACAAGAAAGTGACATCCATCATTCTTGCAGTCGACTTTTCAATCAATATAGCCTATTTACGCAGTGAAGACGACGTTCAAAGCGGCGCACCATGTAGACACAAAATCTTCATGCATCTTAATTGAACGAACTTTTTAAACTTGATTCTTTCAATATTCTTCCCAGATTGCACGCATACGCGATTTTAATATTGAACTGTGTAGATGCAGTTTTAGTTCCGTTACACACTACAGCGAGAATGCGTTTGTCGAGCTATAAAAAATGATTTCCTTTAGCACGAGTAACAGCTGACATTGGTCCTGCTCCCACGGGTAACTTAACCTATAATTGTAGCCTATAAAATTTGTATTTTGTGAATGAAATTAAACAATTAATAGAAATTGAGATGTTCAAATTTATGTAACATTATCGCATATCAAACCCAAAGACCTTGTATAGTAATATATACAAGGTCTTTGATCAAACTGCCTTCCGTATGGAATAATAAAATTCTATAGAGAGATGGATTCACTGTGTAGCAACATGTCTCGCTGCGAATACATAAGCATTGCTATACAATTCTTCATTTAATTAATGTATTAATCAGGTTACTGTAATTATATTATAAAATTGTAAATTAAACTATGATTTCAACAGATAATGCAAATGTATTTATGTTATAATAATACGAGAAAAGTGCAGTGCATGTAATTAACATTGTTAAACCTGTATTTCGCTTTTCGCAATTGGCATTACTGAATAATAACATCGAGTTTCTTTATTGCAGTAATCGATGTTCATCTATTTCAACTTCACAATGCCTGAATAGGTTAAGTATTCGTAAATATGCGATTATTAACATTTTGTGATCGAATTTTAGGGATATATTATTTACATTTTTATTTTATTCACGAAATAGTGACATTACTATAGAAAATGTTGGGGTTCTTCAACTATCTGTCGATATTTACCCGAGCTTCACACCATTGTCAAATTCACTTTCGTAGATATAATACATGCAAAAAATCAAATTTAATGCTGTTTAAATTGTATAACTGAGATATAAATTTAAATAAAATATGCATAATGTATTAAAGGTGAAATTTAACAGTCTTCATCCCTGATTAAATTTCAAACTTATTTACGTGCTAATGTTTAGGATTTACCTTGCTTGACTAGTTTCAAAGTCTTGTGCTTCATTGTCGAAAGACTAGTGGAGACTCCACTAGTGTAGATTTTCTTCAACTTCGAAGTAAAGCCACGATTGAAGTTTGCTTTCGTCAAATGTTGATTGTGAATACTTCCCAAAGTAAACTTTGATCCAATGTCTCGTTTATGAATACGACTTCAAGATACGGTAATCATGATGATGATGTGATGATGACGAAAAAAGGAAAACGTTTTAAATACGAAAGGAAACCTAACACTACACAAGTACACTGTGTAACTTTCGTGGCATGGAGTGAGGATGACTCCTGCACTGAACCAAATACGTACCATATAAATCCATTGCGCGGTAGCCCATAGAGGACCAAGGACTGCCAGCCTAATGCTGACCTAAAGTTCACATACCTCAGCAGAGGTGAACGATCATCCAACCAGTCCAGGGGTAATGTGCAGTTAGTACGGTGAGCCCCAATCCGTTATAGCTGGTTTTCGAAACTGGATTCCCTTCTCACTGTAGCTCCCGAAATTCATCATGATGCTGGGTGGACACCGATCACATACACTAGTCGAAATTTCATGAGAAAATTTCTTAATAACAAAGTTTAGAACTAGTGCTCTCTTCGCAAAGCTCGTCCAAGACAAGATCACGCAGATACGACGCTGGAAAGCAACATATGTGTATGTGTATGTATGTATTTATTCACACTGCAAATGGGTATATACCCGGTGGCAGTGGTAACTAATTACACTCAATAATGACAATTAATAATAAACACAACTAATAAAAACATTAATTAATAATAATGATTAATAATAATAATAATAATGATAATAATAATAATAATAATAATAATAATAATAATAATAACAATAACAAGGAGCATCCTAAATTAAATGAAGCATGATCACTTAAAATAATATTTAAAGTAAATCTAATTTGTATCTTAACCCTAAGTTCGAACTAAGATCCACGAGTGGACAAGTTTATACCTGCACAAGTACCTTTCGGCACTACACTAATTTTCGCTGTCAACTCACTCACTGCACTGATTCTACCTGATTTCACTAACACTTCAAAACCATTTCACTGTTCAAATACTTTGCACAGCCACTTCACTGACATAAACACACTTCACTTACACAATAGACTTCACTGACACTACACACTTCACTGACACAACACACTTCCTCACTGATAGAACACTTCAAATAACAAGATATCAATTACACCCTTTAAATAGTTACTACCGTCTATTAGTAAAGTCCTTAAGCCTATTTTTAAATACATTTTTGGTTGTTGGTAAAGCCTTTAGTAAGTCTGCAGGTAAAGCATTCCAGTCCCTGATAGTACGATTGAGAAAAGAAAACTTTCCAGTGTCCGTCCTCTGTCTTCTTTCCCTCAATTTATATGAGTGGTCTTTCCTTGATGATATTAATAATGGAAAAAGATATGAAATGGGGCTTGAATCCAAGACCGTGAGTCTGATACTGTGTTAGCAATGCGCCGAACTGTGGCCGGCAGGATAATCTACACAAAGCAGTGTAGACTTAATTTGGTAGCCTGCATTGTACACGACACGTGACGTCGGCAGAGCGGCGCCTGGCCCAACACTTCACCCACGCCCGCCCCAATGAGGAAACTGTCACGAGGCGAGAAGGCTGTTCATCTCCACTTGTTAATAAGTTGCCCTGCTCAATTTTCTTGTCTGTTAAACCCTGAGAGACAGGACCTGGTGCTGAGCTACTTCAACCACAAGACGAAAGAAATTTGTCAGCGGGGAGATGAAACTTGTCCGCAGAGACTAATAAGTCCAAACTTTCATTGCGACTTTGTGTTCAAACTCGGAACCTTGAAACGACATGCTTAAAATTCCTTAAAGCACGGGCAATCATAGTAATCAAAATATATTTATTACGTCAGATCATAACATGTCCTATGCCATAAATGACTTATTTAACATAGTATATTACGCATTTTAAGAGCAATAAATTATAAAGTATATCAACCAATAAATGTTAGGTTACAACTAATCTTGCTATAGCTACTATAATGTCGTTCTTAGTATAGTTTCTACTAATATCAATTTTACAACTAATATTGTTATTTCTATTGTTACGATTACTTTTCTACTACTGCTGTATCTGCTACCTTATCATTACGTTCAATTATTGATCCCATCTACTACTATTATCCCTGCTCTAATTCTGCAACTATTTATCACCTTTGCTCTAATTCTACTACTACCGCCATCTCTGTTCTAATTCTACTGTTATTTGTCACCTTTGTTGTAATGTTATTACAACCCTTTGCTCTAATTCTGCTACTACTGCCATCTCTGTTGTAATTCTACTGTTATTTTTCATCTTTGTTGTAATGTTATTATAACCCTTTGCTCTAATTCTACTACTGCTGCCATCTCTGTTCTAATTCTACTGTTATTTGTCATCTTTGTTGTAATGTTATTACAACCCTTTGCTCTAATTCTACTACTACCTGTTCTAATTCTACTGTCCATCTCTACCGCCATCTCTGTTCTAATTCTACTGTTATTTGTCATCTTTGTTGTAATGTTATTATAACCCCTTTGCTCTAATTCTACTACTGCTGCCATCTCTGTTCTAATTCTACTGTTATTTGTCACCTTTGTTGTAATGTTATTACAACCCTTTGCTCTAATTCTGCTACTACTGCCATCTCTGTTCTAATTCTACTGTTATTTGTCATCTTTGTTGTAATGTTACTACTATTTATCACCTTTGCTCTAATTCTACTACTACCGCCATCTCTGTTCTAATTCTACTGTTATTTATCATCTTTGTTGTAATGTTACTACTATTTATCACCTTTGCTCTAATTCTACTACTCTACTACTACCGCCATCTCTGTTCTAATTCTACTGTTATTTGTCATCTTTGTTGTAATGTTATTATAACCCTTTGCTCTAATTCTACTACTACCGCCATCTCTGTTCTAATTCTACTGTTATTTGTCATCTTTGTTGTAATGTTATTACAACCCTTTGCTCTAATACTGCTACTACCGCCATCTCTGTTCTAATTCTACTGTTATTTATCATCTTTGTTGTAATGTTACTACTATTTATCATCTTTGCTCTAATACTACTACTACCGCCATCTCTGTTCTAATTCTACTGTTATTTATCATCTTTGTTGTAATGTTATTACAACCCTTTGCTCTAATACTGCTACTACTGCCATCTCTGTTCTAATTCTACTGTTATTTGTCATCTTTGTTGTAATGTTATTACAACCCTTTGCTCTAATTCTACTACTGCCACCGCCATCTCTGTTTTAATTTTGCTGCTGTTTATCATCTTTATTGTAATTCTGCTACTATTGCCATCTCTGTTTTAATTTTATCGCTATTTATCTTCTTTACTTTAATTATACTACTACCGCCATCCCGTTCCAATCGTATTACTACCCCTTTGCTCTAATAAAATTCTACGGGAAAAATAAACAACGCGCACATTTTGCCTAAGCTATTATTTCAATTTAATATTTAAGGAATAGAGAAACAACATAAACCATGGGCATGGTACTTAAGTAAATGTACATTTCTGAAAAAAGAATAATAAAATTCTACTATTAATACGTATGATCTATTCTGCTGTGCTGTGTCTACTATTACCTCTGGTATTCTTATACTAATATTACCTGTACTCTAAATTCTACTATTATCATCTCTGCTCCACTAGTGCTATCACATCTGTTCCACTTCTACTATTATATCTGATATTCTTCTGCTCTTTTATTTATATTATCATTTCTACTGCTATTTCCTTTCCATTACTATTCGTATTGCTATTTATGTTCCACTACTCCTGTTTCTTCTGCAGCGATATTTTACACTAAATTAACTTATTATTCCCAGAAATGAATTTTACCAGCAATCGAAAAGTATTGGGAATAAATTTGAATAACGAACAAAAAAAAAATTGCCTTCTCAGGCAGGATTCGAACCCGAAAGTATTAGTTACCAGTCTATCGTGCTCTGGAGTGAACAAGGCTCTGAAATCAGCTACAAGGGTCGGTCCGTTTTTTTTTGCCACTATTGTATATAGACAGACAGATCGGCAAACGGAATATCAAAAATCACTTTTTCGATGTCGAGGAATCGGGGATGTTAAAAACGTAGTTATATTTCCATCATAATTTCTAACGCTATTTTTTGTATACTCAGAATAATTTTTGTAATGAATAAGTAGGAATAAATAAAGGAATGTATACGTGGGTCTTAAATTTGGAACCTCTTTATCAACAGCTTCACACCTAAGCTCGGCTAGATAACTCAGAGTGAAGGAAAGTGTACGCATTAACTAAGAAGGCGAGAGTTTGCAACTTCGCTGCCCTTAGCTCGTAAACATTTGAGCGTGGTGTAATTTGTTTTACTCTACTCTATTTTACATTATTAATATTCTTTACTAGCCGTACCCGTGCGCTCCGCTGCACCCGTTAGAAATAAATATAAAGTAATTACATAATTGAAATAGGACGTTTGATCCAGGGAACATTCGTGTTTGATAGAAGGATAAATCGCTTATGTTACTTAATTTAAATTGTATTAAAAAATTAAAATGCGATCATTTTGATCCAGTCATAAAAATTATTTTAGGAAATGCAGGAAATGAATGCCTATCAAGTTTTCTGTGCATAAGAAGCTATTTTAATCTTACCTGTCCTCGATTTACTCAGAAGTTAGGTACTGTAATAACATTATAGGATTATGTCCATCTAGAGAAACTACACTTTCCAATGGTGAATTAATAATTAATTATACAAATCGGTTAATTTAGCTTCCGATATTACTTCATACAAACACAGAAACATTCTATGTAGGCTATCTTTCATAGCTTTCGATTGTTGTTGTCCAAGGCCCCTTACAGACGAAGTCATTTGTTTTTTATTTCATTACACCGCCTTAGATGGCGTTGTTATTGTAATTTTGAAACCCATTTATCTCATTAAATATCAGTCGTATCAAAATTTTGCATGGAATAAAACTTATCGGGAATTATTTTTAAAGAAACTTTTGTTATGTAATATTTTTCATGAAAATTAATAATAGGTATAATGGAGATATTTAGATTTATTTAATTCAAGCCCCCTTATAACCCCCCTTTTAAATAAAATATTTTGAATGCCATATAGCCTAAAATCTAAGTTACAACGAACTTAATTTATATTTCAATTTTCATATAAATCGGTTCATCTATTATCACGTGAAAAGGTAACAAACATCCAGACAGACATAGAAACTAAAATTTCAAAAAAGCGATTTTCGGTTTCAGGGCGGTTAATTATATATGTTAGGACCAATTATTTTTGGAAAATCGAAAATTACCAGAAAAATTTTGGCTACAGATTTATTATTAGTAGAGATAACGAAGTTCTTTAAATCAGTGAGCTCAGAAGAACTAAGTCTCCTTGCAAGGATCCAAATCGTTGTAAATGATGGTGGTGTAATGTTAACCCTAATGCGTATTGTCTATAGAGTACTCTGAGGTTACAAATAATTTTCTGCGCCGAATTAAATTGCGCGCACAGTTGATGGAGCATTACGGAACACCTGTTTCTGTCACGTCCGCGTACATTTTTCACATTTCCGCTACGTTAGGGCGAAATCATAACGTTTTTTGTTCACATCCTCATCTTCTGCACATTCGTTTGTTTAATTTCCGTTGTTGTACGGCAAAATTAACCTCATAAAGAGTTACACAGGAGACGACATAATGTTCATTTTTAACGGAATCGTCCCAATCCTGTCGGACATACCTGTTATTTCCTGCGACAGCTAATAACTGGTGAAAGGGGAACAATGTCGCATACACTCAATTCCAAGAAAACCTTCCACACTGCACAATATGTATTGAATATTCAGTATTTGCTGTATCTGGCGCTGAAATTCGTTCCCATGAGTTATTCATGTAGATTAAATATTTGTTGCATTTGTTTTGTTTTACAAAACCGGCATCACTTCAACAAATACTAGGCCTACAAAATAAACACTTTTTTTTTGCATATGATTAGATTTATAGGACAATCTATAGAGGAGAATATGTTCACATTAAAAATATAGAAACAATCTTGAACTGTAAATATGAACAGAGAGATCGAAAACAGTGGTCGTTTTGGCAATAGATAGATAGGTAGATAGATAGATTTATTCGTTCCAAAATATTCTTACATTTGCTTTACAGCATAGACTAAAGAAAATGTCCAATTCTTACGTTTAACAATAAAATGCAATACATATAAAATGCAAATATGAAATATGTACAGAATTAATACCTTAATAACAATAATAGTTTATACAATGCACTATGTTTACCATTTAATAGTATTAAAATATTTACACAGTACTGTGAAATGTCAAGAATTCATCTACAGAATAGAAAGTGTGAGATATTAAGTAATTTTTTAATTCTACCTTAAATAGTGCAGGGTTTTGGCTATGATTTTTAATGTCTTCAGGAAGACTATTGAACATTTTTATCGCCATGTAACGTACTCCCCTTTGAAAGCATGATGAATTTGATGATGGCGTATGAAAATCATTCCTTCTGCGGGTATTTATACTATGTATGGCTGAGTTAGTTGGAAAATTTTCTTTATTACATAAGAGGAAATTTATTGTAGAGTATATGTATTGATTTATTAAGGTCAGAATCTCTAATTTTTTTAAAAATAATCTACATGATTCTCTAGCCTTTGCTCCAACTATTATTCTAATGGCTCTTTTTTGTAATAAGAATATATTTTTACTATCTGCAGAATTTCCCCAAAATATTATTCCGTAGGACATAATGGAATGAAAATAGGCAAAATATATTGTCTTTAAGATACTGCTGTTTAGAAATTGTTGTAACGACCTAATTGCGAAGCATGCTGAGCTAAGTTTGGGGGTTATTTCTTTGATATTATTTTTCCAATTTATCGTATTACTAGCCGTACCCATGCGCTCCGCTGCACCCGTTAGAAATAAATATAAAGTAATTACATAATTAAAATACGATATTTGATCCAGGGAACATTCGTGTTTGATAGAAGGATAAATCGTTTAATATGTTACTTAATTTAAATTGCATCCAAATAATTAAAATGCGATCATTTTGGTCCAGAGACCACTCATTGGTGCAATGACAATTCCTTTAACATGTTTCTAATTTTTATTACATGCAACCATAGTTTAATGAACATTGACATGATTTAGATTTAATGTGTATATTTTATTTTACTTGTTATAGGTTTCCATTGAATTATGGTAATAACTTAATTTTAACCCTTGTTTTTCTACGTATTCAGTAAATGGCGTTTGGCCCACTATGGTTCTGAACCCTTGAAATAACTTAAATTATATTATATAATATTACATTACATATATTATATTATATTATATTACATTATATTAGTTACTGTAATAACATTATAGCATTATGTCCATCTAGAGAAACTACACTTTCCAATGGTGAAATAATAATTAATTATACAAATCGGTTAATTTAGCTTCCGATATTACTTCATACAAACACAGAAACATTCTCTATAGGCTATCTTTCATAGCTTTCGATTGTTGCTGTCCAAGGCCTCTTATAGACGAAGTCATTTGTTTTTTATTTCATTATACGGCCTTAGATGGTAGTTATTTTAATTTTAAAACTCATTTATCTCATTAAATATCAGTCCTATCAAACCTTTTCAAGGAATAAAACTTATTGCAAATTAGTTTTAAAGAAACTTTTGTTATGTAACATTTTTCACAAAAATCAATAATCGAGATATTTCGATTTATTTAATTCAGGTCCCCTTATAACACCCCTTTTAAATAATGTATTTAGAATGGCATATAGCCTAAAATCTAAGTTACAACGTACTTAATTTATATTCCAATTTTCATCGAAATCCGTTCATCCATTATCGCGTGAAAAGGTAACAAACATACAGACAGACAGACAGACAAAAATTTCAAAAAAGCGATTTTCGGTTTCAGGGCGGTTAATTATATAATATGTTAGGACCAATTATTTTTGGAAAATCGAAAATTACCAGAAAAATTTCGGCTACAGATTTATTATTAGTATTGATTAATATGCAAACCAAGAAATTTGGTTGTTGATGTTTCTAGTAGAGGTATATTGTTGATAGTTGTGTCCAATGTTTCAGATGCAATAGGATGCAATGCAAAATTAATTTGCTGCAAACCATAACTAATATTAATTAACTGAGCTATTTATTTTAGCATATGATTATAAAAAAAAGTTTACAGGTTACTGTACTTAATGTTGAGGGCTTTTATATTGGTGGATTTCTTCAACTTTTGTGCTGAGTGTGAGAGGCAGGTTTGTGAACTCTGCTGGTGGTTTTGAGCTGCGGGAACAGTGTGCTAACGGCGCTTTCAGAGTATAATTTAACGAAAATTAGCAGTTCCTGTTATTCTGTACAGTTCAACGTCCTGGATATTAAACACACAATGTGTGAAATAACTTTTGCAGAGGTGAAATTTCTACTCTCAGTAAATGTTACACAAAGCAAGGTAGAATTACAAACGCAGAAATGAGAGCAGACAGTATTTGCAATAAGAGATAAACCATATAGATGCCAACAAAATTGAATATCAAATTTACAACATAGACCATAAGGAAAATAGACGCAACAAACCTATAACCACGCAGCACTGAAATCATAAATTCATATGATTGCTATTTTAATGATATTTTTAAATTGTCGTCAGTTTTTTGGTCTGAAGCCGTGTGCATGTTCAACCAAGACTGAAAGAGTTTCTAAGTGGTGTGTTAGTCGTGTTACTGCCTTTTGCATTCCAGACAACACAATTATTCTAAAGATTGTTTCGACAGTTTCGCTTTTATAGTTTCGATACTACTTCTGTAGCGGGTGAAATGATTGGCATCGTTGTAAATTCATTCAGACTAGGTAACTCATGGATGGGAGAAGTTCACTCTTTTGTTAAGGGGGAAAGTACATCATTGGCCTGCAAAAATTTACTTACTTACTTACAAATGGCTTTTAAGGAACCGGAAGGTTCATTGCCGCCCTCACATAAGCCCGCCATCGGTCCCTATCCTGAGCAAGATTAATCCGTTCTCTATCATCATATCCCACCTCCCTCAAATCCATTTTAATATTATCCTCCCATCTACGTCTCGACCTCTCCAAAGGTCTTTTTCCCTCCAGCCTCCCAACTAACACTCTATATGCATTTCTGGATTCGGCCATACGTGCTACATGCCATGCCCATCTCAAACGTCTGGATTTAATGTTCATAATTATATCAGGTGAATACAATGCGTGAAGTTCTGCGTTGTATAACTTTCTCCATTCTCCTGTAACTTCATCCCTCTTAGCCCTAAATATTTTCCTAAGCACCTTATTCTCAAACGCCCTTAACCTATGTTCCAAGTTTCACAACCATAAAGAACAACCGGTAATATAACTGTTTTATAAATTCTAACTTTGAGATTAATAATAATAATAATAATAATAATAATAATAATAATAATAATAGTAATAATAATAGTAATAATACTAATAATAATAGTAAAATAATACTAATAATAATAATAGTAATAATACCAATAATAATGATAATAATAATACTAATAATAATAATAATAATAATATATATTTATTAATTTATTTATTTACTAATATTTATTGTGCTGTACAACAGCCTGGGCCAATAACAGTTCAGCACAAGATACAAGTTTTTCTTTTTAAACCTCTGAATTTTATTTCATACTTGTGCTGAACAAAGAAATATATTTACAATTTAAATTATATGTGGATTTTCTTTTTAATATATATATATATATATATATATATATATAATTGATATAATATGAGTTATACATAAATAATAAAAAGGATATTAATGTACACGTACTATATAACTGGAATACCTTAAAAGGCCTGGCCGAAGAAAGATCACAACACAAATCACTTTCATTGCATGAAACTTGGTGCAGGAACCTTGAAAATCTGATACTTAAACTGAGTACAATTCTGACTTATTCTGTTTATTTCTAAAAAAAATTATAAAACAATTATAATTTTGAATATAGTTTACAAAATTATCTTGTAAAATACTGTTGTGATAACTGTCATTAAAAATTAGGAAGACTTATTACTACTATTATTATTATTATTATTATTATTATTATTATTATTATTATTATTACTATACACACATTACACTTTATAAAACACTATTAAAGATAATATTAAAGTTGTATAATTTTTTTACAATCGTAAAGCATTTACATAATAAAATCTACAAGTAATTAAATATCTGCATGATCCTTTTACTGGAATGTTTTAAAGCCCTACATCAACAACATAGTCTAGGACCTTATATCTATTCCTTCAGGAAATATCTTCATCGTAATAAAAAAATTTGAGATAATGTAATGATTAAGAAAAAAAAATTCTTGAAGAAATAGGTAAAAGATCCTACACTATGTTGTTGATGTAGGTCCTTAAAACATTCCAGTAAAATAATCATGCAGATATTCATTTAATTGTATATTTTATTAAGTAAATGCTTTACTGTTGTAAAAAAATATGCAACTGGATATTATTTTTACAGGTAATTATTAGCTATTTTAATATCTGAATAGTGTTTTATAAAGTGTAATGTGTGTATATTAAGCATGAAAAATTTAGTTCATTTAGCTTTTATAATAGCTGAGATATAAAGAAATGAATTTCACTAAATTTTTTGCACGCCAATGATGTATCTCACCCCTTAAAGGATTAATTGACGCTAGTCGTAAAGTCTTCTTAGGTTGGTGAATTTCCGTACAAACGACTAGTTTTAAAGGATTTAGATGAGAGTATTTCTGAATATACTCGTAAAAGTAAATGAATATGTTTAGAATCTCATTATAAACCGCCTTGACCACTTGCCGTTTATATTGCTTTAAATTTCGTAAAAGGGAATGAACTGAGTGGAATTATCGCCCTTGTGACGAAGTCTGCAGTGACAAAATCCGGTAATCATAAATCCGTACCGAAAATAGCCGCGTAGAGGACAGAGGTGGAAAAATTCAAATATCTTGGAGCAACAAATATAAATGATACTCGGGAGGAAATTAAACGCAGAATAAATATGGGAAATGCGTGTTATTATTCGGTTGAGAAGCTTTTATCATCCAGAATTGTCAAAAAATCTGAAAATTAGAATTTATAAAACAGTTATATTACCGGTTGTTCTGTATGGTTGTGAAACTTGGACTCTCACTTTGAGAGAGGAACATAGGTTAAGGGTATTTGAGAATAAGGTGCTTAGGAAAATATTTAGGGCTAAGAGGGATGAAGTTACAGGAGAATGGAGAAAGTTACACAACACAGAACTGCACGTATTGTATTCTTCACCTGACATAACTAGGAACATTAAATCCAGACGTTTTTAGATGGGCAGGGCATGTAGTACGTATGCGGAACCTAGAAATGCATATAGAGTGTTGTATGTATGTATGTATGTATGTATGTATGTATGTATGTATGTATGTATGTATGTATTTATTTACACTGCAAGTGGGCATGCACCCTGTGGCAGTGGTGTACACAATATAAACAATACACAATAAAGAAATGATAAGCAATAAGAAATGATAAGCAATTAGTTGGTAGGCCGGAGGGAAAAAGACCTTTAGGGAGGCCGAGACGTAGATGGGAAAATAATATTAAAATGGATTTGAGGGAGGTGGGATATGATGGTAGAGACTGGATTAATCTTGAAGGATAGGGACCAATGGCGGGCTTATTGAGGGCGGCAATGAACCTCCGGGTTATTAAAGTTTTTAAGTATTGATATTTAAGAGGACTGTTCCTAACACTCATCCTCGTGTAGTCTATTCTGTAATCGTACTAAAGACTGTATCCTGAGTATAAAAACGAGTGAGACATTTACATCACTGAAAATATTTGTTTTTATGCAACTGTAGCCAGAAAGTACTGCCCTCTCGTGTGTACAATTTCCGTGAGTGGATGTACGCTTCACATCTGAAACAGTGACGGAGCACTGAATAATTAAAGCCGAAAATCAAACCAAGTGTTACCTGAAGCTAAACGCCAGGTCACAGAATTAAAACCTGTCCAGCCAGGTTAGCTGCAAAGGATCCCCAACCCCTGCCACGTGCCGCCACTGTGTTCATCCCTCTTTTCACTTGTCAACCTTTGCTCTGAACTACCCTTTGAGTGAGTCCACGTGCGCGGTGTAGTGTAAATACAACACGTGTAACGCCGAACTTTCTGGTGTATTCCTTGTCCACATACGTTGACTGAGGCCCATATAATGAAATTTAAAATGTGTTGTAACACTGAAAAAAGTCTCTTGTGATATTTGACGCGAACACAGGTTTCTGCAGCCATACAGCGGAGAATGCGTGTGTTGTGATTTAACTTAAACCTTTGGTAGAATTGTTGTATTACTTACAAATCAATTATTCCGAAATGATGAACATGAAATAAAATCATTTTCGTAAAAAGAGTATGTAACAAAAAAGGCACCCAAAATTGTATGCTAACAAAAAATTATTTATATGAAATCAGCTCTAATAATTTTTACTCAATTTATCTATTTTATTTTATGTTATTTTTTATCTATTTAGCGTCTGAATGATATGATAATGCCGGTGAAATGAGTCCGGGGTCCAGCACCGAAAGTTACCCAGCATTTCTCGTATTGGGTTGAGGGAAAACCCGGAAAAGAACCTCAACCAGGTAATTTGCCCCGACCAATTCGAACCCGGGCCACCTGGTTTCGCAGCCAGACGCGCTGACCGTTACTCCACAGGTGTCGACTCAATTTATCTATCTATACTAAATAAATTAGCGAAATTTTTCTTGTAATTTTCGATTTTCCAAAAATAATTGGTCCTAACATATATAATTAACCGCCATAAAACTGAAAATTGCTTTTTTCAAATTTTTTTGTTTTCTTTGTATGTCTGTTTGTCTGGATGTTTGTTACCTTTTCACGTGATAATGGCTGAACCGATTTATATGAACATTGGAATATAAATTAAGTTCGTTGTAACTTACAATTTAGGCTATATGGCATTCAAAATATTTTATTTAAAAGGGGGTTATAAGGGGCTTGAATTAAATAAATCGAAATATCTCCCTTATTATTAATTTTCATGAAAAATATTACATGACAAAATCTTCTTTAAAAACAATTTCCGATAACTTTAATTCCATGCAAAAGTTTGATAGGACTGATATTTAATGAGATAAATGAGTTTCAAAATTACAATAACAACGCCATCTAAGGCGGTGTAATGAAATAAAAAACAAATGACTTCGTCTATAAGGGGCCTTGGACAACAACAATCGAAAGCTATGAAAGATAGCCTATAGAGAATGTTTCTGTGTTTGTATGAAGTAATATCGGAAGCCAAATTTACCGATTTGTATAATTAATTATTAATTCACCTTTGGAAAGTGTAGTTTGTCTAGATGGACATAATGCTATAATGCTATTACAGTAACTTCTGAGTGCTCTCTGGACCAAAATGGCCGCATTTTAATTATTTAAATACAATTTAAATTAAGTAACATATTAAACGATTTATCCTTCAATCAAACACGAATGTTCCCTGGATCAAATGTCCTATTTTAATTATGTAATTACTTTATATTTATTTCCAACAGGTGCAGCGGAGCGCACGGGTACGGCTAGTTATAAATAAAATGACAGGCAAAACCGTGGAAACCTAGACTTTATCATCAGAATGTTTCTCAATGAGTAGTGAATTAATATCAGCTTAATAATGACGCCATTGGAAAATTTCTTCAGACAAAAATTTAAAGAATTTTAACTTTCGGCGCTGGACCTTGATTCATCTCGCTGGCACTATCACCGTCTCATTCAGACGCTAGATAACCAAAGTGGTTGATAAAGCGTCGTAAAATAACCCAATAAAATAAAAAAGATGTACCAGAAGAATCTTTAAACAGGTTATACATTAATGACTAATTGTGAGGCGTTGCTATAGTGATATTGAATTTATTGAGTGTGAAATAGATACGTCTTCCTTTTGAATGTATATTTTGACGATGTAATTTCCAACTTCCTATATACTGATCTCTGGCAAATAAAATAATAATATTGTTATTATTATTATTATTATTATTATTATTATTATTATTATTATTATTATTATTATTAGTGTATCACTCCAATTCGAAGCGACAAACATGTAAGAAAACTATTAATTATTCAAAATGTTTATAAGCATTTAAAAACCAAGAGAACAGTGTTAAGATTCACAACAAAAATAGTTCTGCAGAAGGATATCCATGTCAATATTGAAAAGATTGCTTATGTAGGGGAAATGTTCTACTTCGGGGAGGGGGAAAAATAAATTGGAAACACCAAAAAGAAACAATGCTTTGCGAAATATATTAATTTAGGCGTGATATAATATTATGTAAAAATCAATTAAAATATCGCTCAAATTAGCTTGTCCTTCAACTTTATTCTCAGCGATGTCCGGAGAAAAACCGCGGATAATGAACACACGTTCCCAAACTATGGGAACACTGTAATGAAAATCTTACAATCAGTTGACTTAAGTTTACTTTAAATGTTTCTTATTTCAAGAACGAAATATTGCAACATTTCTTTCTTCAGACATAACCAGTTCTTAACTGATGATGGAAGAGTGGAAAGAGAAAAATTCTCTCCGGCACCGGGATTTGGACCCGGGTTTTCAGCTCTACGTACTGACACTCTATCCACTAAGCCACACCGGATTCCCATCCCAATGTCGGGTCGAGAGAATTTTTCTCTGTTCCACTCTTCCATCATCATATGATGACGCAGAAATTCTACACTGAAATATATGTAGGTACTTCGGTACATCGTAATATACAGTTCTTAACTGTCAAGAGCACACACCAGACTAAACGCAGACTCATTCCTAACTATTATTAGGGTTATAATTTCACAGTACCACAAGTTCTACTTGAGAAATGGGAGATAATTATACTATATAGCCTATAACTTTAATATAAAATATCGGATTCCGAGGAATACTAAAAAATTTCATTTCTGCTTGTGTGAATATCAGAATTTTTAGGTTCTGCAGAATACAAGTAGAACACTATGGACGAAATTTGTAAGAAAGGGTTTGTAGAATGGTATTCGTGATAGACTCTGGCTCCACAAATTCCTTTTGTATCCTTTCAGCGCAACTGTTACCTTAAAATAGGATGTTACAATTCATGTGATCTTTCTGTAAATACCCGATTTCCGATCAGGAATTATGTCACTGCCAGTCGTTGATCACGAAGGTATTTGTCTGTCAGTCGTGATCTAAATTTGGTTTTTACTATTTTCATTGTTGAAAATAATTTTTCACAAATGTAAGTTGTAGCGAACATGGCTTCAACAGAGCAAGCGAAAGAACGAAGCTTCGGATATTTATTTTTTGGCAAAGATTTGAAAGTTCAACATTTGTCAAGTCCTTACATCTAGCTTTCATTTGACATCACATTGTAAATCT
Organism: Periplaneta americana; assembly: GCA_025594305.2. Lineage (NCBI taxonomy): Eukaryota > Metazoa > Arthropoda > Insecta > Blattodea > Blattidae > Periplaneta > Periplaneta americana. The sequence goes on from JAJSOF020000009.1 coordinate 2,355,441, forward strand.
GTGAGTTCAAATTGAACAGCTAACCGCATTATTTGTACATCTGCTGAAAAAGGATCGACGTACAGAGATAATAATAATAATAATAATAATAATAATAATAATAATAATAATAATAATGATAATGATAACACATTAACATGTAGTAACATGTAGTATAATGCCGTTTTATGTTATACAAACGTTTTCCTCGTAATACTTGTGAACAAATCATACATTTAATGTTCTCATCATATTGGCAGCAAAAAAATGCGTCTTCCCATCCTACTTGAGACTTTCGTTTTTGTAGAGGTACATGGCTTCGAGAGAGATTTTGCGACGATACGCTACTTGCAGGTCAGAAACAAATAAGCAAATGGAACGGAGTTTGATTCCAGTGAGTGAGAGGGTGGGGTTTGGGGAAGGCAGGAAGTAAGAGAAATGCACAGCTATCATTGCGAGCCACAATGTGCTCATGAATCAGATATTCGCCACGGTTGATATAAAATATCGGATTCCGAGGAATACTAAAAAATTTCATTTCTGCTTGTGTGAATATCAGAATTTTTAGATTCTGCAGAATACAAGTAGAACACTATGGACGAAATTGGTAAAAAAGAACTTGTAGAATGGCATTCGGGATAGACTCTGGCTCCACAAATTCCTTTTGTGTCCGTTCAGCGTAACTGTTACCTTAAAATAGGATGTTACAATTCATCTGATCTTTCTGTAAATATCCGATTTCAGAAAAATCCCGAAAGTTTAACTATCCCTTGCATGCATTTCCGAATCAGAGATAATTTGCCATATTTCTATCAAGAAAACAGGGTAGCAATCAGCTTTTGTAGTAGAATGGGATAGTCGCTTATACGATGATCTTGTTTAAAAACAAATTAGAACATAGGCCTACTGTTACACAGTTATTTTATAAACATTGTTCTATTTTATGTGCTAAACTAAACTTGAATTCCAGCCAAATCCCTGTATATGAACGGAGTGATATGTGACAAGATATAGGCTAACCATAATACTGGCAAGCGAAAAGCTCTGGAAAAAATGTTATGGTCAGCTTGAGTCATAAATCCAAGTAGCAGCTTGAAGATTAAAGGACAAGGGCGAGTTCTTGAAAGGCTGTGCGCCTGACTCGACTAGATTTTGGCCTACTTTAGCTGAGTGGCAAAACATTCTTGTCACGTCAAGCTCGTGCCGAAATATGCAAACAACTCTCCGCTCGTGTTCACACGTCGCCGGTTCAAATGAAGTGTCAGCCGCTAACTCGGCGGCAGAATTTGTTTGTGCTTGCGGAGGAGTCTAAGGAGAATCGATAGGATTACTTTGGAATGTCTCCACAATACAAATTCCGTGCTATAAGTCAATTCTCTAGGCTTCGACTTGACGCTTTAGGCATGTTTCTCTTTCCTCTGTTATTACAATGATATGTACTGCATCACAAAAAACGTATTCTGCTACAAGACAAAAATAGCTGATTCTAGTTAACTGAAGTGCCCTGAATCCGAATCTGAAGAGAAAAATAGCTGATTCTAGTTAACTGAAGTGCCCTGAATCCGAATGTGAAGAGAAAAATAGCTGATTCTAGTTAACTGAAGTGCCCTGAATCCGAATCTGAAGAGAAAAATAGCTGATTCTAGTTAACTGAAGTGCCCTGAATCCGAATCTGAAGAGAAAAATAGCTGATTCTAGTTAACTGAAGTGCCCTGAATCCGAATCTGAAGAGAAAAATAGCTGATTCTAGTTAACTGAAGTGCCCTGAATCCGAATCTGAAGAGAAAAATAGCTGATTCTAGTTAACTGAAGTGCCCTGAATCCGAATATGAAGAGAAAAATAGCTGATTCTAGTTAACTGAAGTGCCCTGAATCCGAATCTGAAGAGAAAAATAGCTGATTCTAGTTAACTGAAGTGCCCTGAATCCGAATCTGAAAGAAAAATAGCTGATTCTAGTTAACTGAAGTGCCCTGAATCCGAATGTGAAGAGAAAAATAGCTGATTCTAGTTAACTGAAGTGCCCTGAATCCGAATCTGAAGAGAAAAATAGCTGATTCTAGTTAACTGAAGTGCCCTGAATCCGAATGTGAAGAGAAAAATAGCTGATTCTAGTTAACTGAAGTGCCCTGAATCCGAATCTGAAGAGAAAAATAGCTGATTCTAGTTAACTGAAGTGCCCTGAATCCGAATCTGAAGAGAAAAATAGCTGATTCTAGTTAACTGAAGTGCCCTGAATCCGAATCTGAAGAGAAAAATAGCTGATTCTAGTTAACTGAAGTGCCCTGAATCCGAATCTGAAGAGAAAAATAGCTGATTCTAGTTAACTGAAGTGCCCTGAATCCGAATCTGAAGAGAAAATAGCTGATTCTAGTTAACTGAAGTGCCCTGAATCCGAATCTGAAGAGAAAAATAGCTGATTCTAGTTAACTGAAGTGCCCTGAATCCGAATCTGAAGAGAAAAATAGCTGATTCTAGTTAACTGAAGTGCCCTGAATCCGAATCTGAAGAGAAAAATAGCTGATTCTAGTTAACTGAAGTGCCCTGAATCCGAATCTGAAGAGAAAAATAGCTGATTCTAGTTAACTGAAGTGCCCTGAATCCGAATCTGAAGAGAAAAGTAGCTGATTCTAGTTAAAAAGTGCCCTGAATCCGAATCTGAAGAGAAAATAGCTGATTCTAGTTAACTGAAGTGCCTGAATCCGAATCTGAAGAGAAAAATAGCTGATTCTAGTTAACTGAAGTGCCCTGAATCCGAATCTGAAGAGAAAAATAGCTGATTCTAGTTAACTGAAGTGCCCTGAATCCGAATCTGAAGAGAAAAATAGCTGATTCTAGTTAACTGAAGTGCCCTGAATCCGAATCTGAAGAGAAAAATAGCTGATTCTAGTTAACTGAAGTGCCCTGAATCCGAATCTGAAGAGAAAAATAGCTGATTCTAGTTAACTGAAGTGCCCTGAATCCGAATCTGAAGAGAAAAATAGCTGATTCTGGTTAACTGAAGTGCCCTGAATCCGAATCTGTATTCATAGTTTTTGTATCACATCAGGTTTTTCTGTAATTGTGAAAAGAAAAATGAAAAAAAAAAAAGCCGTTCATGATTAAAAAAAATTAATACGACTATTTCGTTTATATAACGTCATTCCATTTTCGACCAATGAACCAATGAAATGTAATGAAATTTTAAATTGCAACCAATCACAGTCACACATTGCGATAATTTTTACAGCTAGATTTACCTCTTTCAATATATCGCATGGTCGTTCTTTTGTTTAGTCGTTGTCGCCAACTGTTTCCCCGTAAATTGATGATCATGAATACATTAAGATGCAACTACACGGTTAAACTTTTCTTTCAACTTTAAAGCAATGAATGCAAGATTGAAATTTAATATTAATTAATATATTTACGCAGTGAAGACGACGTTCAAAACGGCGCACCATGTAGACACAAAATCTTCATGCATCTTAATTGAACGTACGTTTTAAACTTGATTCTTTCAATATTCTTCCCAGATTGCACGCATACGCGATTGGAATATTGAACTGTGTAGATGCAGCTTTAGTTTTTATAACTACAGCGAGAATGCGTTTGTCGAGGTATAAAAAATGCTTTCGTGTAGCACTGATTGTAAGTAACGGTCGAAAAAAGACACGGCTGACATCGGTCCTGCTTCCACAGGTAACTTAACCTATAATTGTAGCCTATAAAATTTGTATTTTGTGAATGAAATTAAACAATTAATAGAAAGTCAGATGTTCAAATTTATGTAACATCATCGCATATCAAACACAAAGACCTTGCATAATAATAATAAGGTCTTTGATCAAATTGCCTTCCGTATGGCGTAATAAAATTCGTGTTTTAATTAGCCCTATCTATACAGAGATGGCTTCACTGTGTAGCAACATGTCTCGCTGTGAATACATAAGCATTGATATATAGCTGTCCCCACTGTTACTGTTAAATTAAATCATGATTTCAGCAGATAATGAAAATGTATTTATGTTATAATAATAAGAGAAAAGTGCAGTACATGTAATTAACATTGTTAAACTTGTATTTCATTTTTCGCAATTGGCATTACTGAATAATAACATCGAATTTCTTTATTGCAGTAATCGATATTCATCTATTTCAACTTCACAATGTCTGAATAGGTTAAGTATTCGTTAATATACAATTATTAACATTTTGTGATCGAATTTTAGGGATATATTATTTACATTTTTATTTTATTCACGAAATAGTCCTAATAAATGTCACTCGAGGTCTGAGATTTCCCAGATAAATCCACTCGCTTCGCTCGTGTATTTATCGGCATATTTCAGACCTCTCGTGACATTACTACAGATAAATTAACAAATGAGTGTGATATAATAACAAATTCCATTGTTCGATACATACAAGTGTGTTACCATTTTGTGTATACGTTAATTTTTTAAATGTTATATCTATTTTAAATGTAGCTTACTGTACTTTTGAATAACCTATATATATAGGTATCAATAATATTGTTTTCTCCATTTTGTTATTATTACGATTTAAGACTTATATAGTCGTATGCAACATGTAAAAGGTTTTAAAATATCATATAATGTGAATTCACACACATATTTCCATTTAATTTTGACTATGACATTATCTGTATCAAATAGATATGAATGAGGTATACTATATTAGGCCTACAGCGTAATGTGTTGTGATATATTTCACCGTATTTTATTGCGATATGCGATTGAATGTTATGTAATGCTAAGTACTGTATTTCGCTGTGCTTGTGACATGTCAGCTGTTTTGGGTTATATGAACCAGCTTGTTTAATGTCTCTGTTTTTCGTTGCAGGCGTCGGGATGCTGGGACCCGCCTACAAGCTCAGTAAGTCCATCATTCTCCTTTTATGCCGCTCGATATGAATATCGTTAGCATATACGTTGGATTCTTTACGATACTTTGATAGGATGGAGATATTACAACAACAAAACTTTAGAGATTTGAAACGGTGGAAAGCATTAGCTTCACTGGATGGATTGGGTTTATAGCATACACCAGGCAGCTGAATTAGGATAAGAGACGTCTTCAACAGCGTTATGCAGCTAATGGCTTCTAAATTATCCAGTACTGAAAACATGTTTCATATAACGTGTTTCATAATAGCTAATTCTGAGATACCAAGTTGATAGACGGATGGATGGATGGATGGATGGATGGATGGATGGATGCGTAAGTGGATGGTTGTATGGACTGTTTAAAGAATGCATCGATGCATGAATCATTTGAAGATACAGGGTGTGTATGTTTTTTTAATTTAGTCTCGTCTAAGATATAGGCCTACACTAATAAAATTTATTTACGCTTGGGATGAATGTTAAAAGGTATCATGCAAGTTGCAATTATTGTAATCACTAAGCTTAGGATTTATGCCTATATGCCTATTTTAATCCTTAACCTGAAGGCGGAAGATTTTAGGTTACATATCCATTTTAAGACATTGTGAGTATTGTATGTGAATTCTATACTGCCTATAATTGCCTATTTCACTAGTAAATGCCTATTTGCTTATAAATGCCTAAAAGTTGCCTAAATATCCGTAATATATATTGTACTTAAATTTACTGACCATTCTATCGATATTTTTTTGAATCTCTAATTTGTTTCTTTTTTATCCAGCAGAGGGAAGTGATATAGAACTATCGATAATTCTGTGTGTTACGTTTTACTGCCACCAGAGTACGGAGAAATCGAATAATTTAAAATCAACCAATAAGAAAAAAATATATTTCGAAAGCCGCATGAATCATTGTGGTAGTTGACTAGGGTAGTTGTTTTAAACTGTGTATCCGTTTTGTGAGTTTGTGATTTGAGTATGGAGTTGAGTTTTCTGCTGCAATACGTGAAGTATACCGTGGAGATATGCGAAAGCAAAATCATCAGAAGCACTGATTGGAAAGTACATTGACTATTACTGCGTTCCCACTGGTTTGGTCCCCAGCTGAGATTGGATCCCTGGAGTATTGCCCCATCACTTCGTGTGAAGTGGAAGGGAGTTTCTCCCAATTTAAGAACATTCTTACAGACAAGAGACATCAGTTCTCATTACAACATTTGGACGAATATTTAGTTATTCACTGCCATAATGACATTCCTGTAGAAAGTAGTGTATAATGCAACGCTGTAGTCGTGTTAGCCGTTGAGAATTAGAAATTGTTAGTGCCTTTTTAAACGCCTATTTTAGAATTTTGAATGCCTATTTTGCCTGCCTATATCAACTGTTTTTAGTGCCTAAAAATCCGCACCTTGATTATCACATTATAAAATATGCTACTAATATTAATCTGAAAGCTAAGTTATTGCGCTGTAACCAGGGAGACCACGACTCAGATGGGCGGATATGTTTGTGAAAACGACAGGCAAACAGTGGTCAAGAAAAGCAAGGGACAGATCTCAGTGAAAAGAACTAGGACTAATACAAACTAGAAATGGTTAGGAATGCTATAGTGTATAGTGTTAATAGCTTATAATGACGACTACTGCTATACAGGGTGATTCACGAGGATTTACCGTCCTTTACGGAGCTTATTTCTGAAGACATTTTGAGCAAATAATGTCATATAAACATAGTTCCTTTCTCAATATTTTCAGTTACACTAATTTAAAGTTGTTTGTAAAATAAGTTTTTTCTTTAGTTTGAAGGTAAAAGAATAACCTTTCAGTGAACCATTCAGAAGTATCATTTCTTTAATTGGCAAGTATTATGAAGCTAAAAATGTGCTGTGAACTCCTTAGTTGCTTCGTAAAACATTTTTTTATATTTTTAACTAGAAAATTTCATTATTGTCACAACAATTATTACAAATCATACCACTTCCATCGACTTAATATTATTTGCAGTTCAATTTTTCATCCTAATTTACAGTCTTATTTACAACACATTTTAAAAAATGTCGCCGTCCGCTTGAGTACACTTGGCCGCACGCTTGTGAACGGCAGTCGTCGCTCTACGTAACTGCATACGGCTATCTTTGATTTCAGTAGCGTTCGCGCTGGCTGCTGAATGACCAAGATCACGCGTTCACAGCAATGCGTTCCAATAACGAAACGTAACTCTGTAAATATTGAGAATAGGACCCATGTTTATATGACATTTTTTGCTTAGTGTGTCTTCGGAAATAAGCTCCGGTAAAGGACGGTAAATCCTTGTGAATCACCCTGTATAGTACACATTAGTTTAAAGGTATACAGACCGACAAGGTGAAATCTCGCCTGGAATGGCTCACCAGGCGAGTAATAACGGCCCACCCCCTTTATAGGAGGCCTTTGCCCTTCACGGGACATGATGGCTAAATTCATTCATTCATTCATTCATAATACAAAGTACTTATATTACAAGGCTTCTGCACAGACTGCACACTGGTCCCGTTAGCTCAGGTGGCAGGCACGTTTCCTCATTAATCTTTTTCATTCCTCCTCCAATAATTCGCATATATTCCGCAGTTTTAGTTACCATGGTCGTTCTGTACTGTACATTACTTACATACTTGGTGTTCATTTCAAAGTGTGTCATGACGTCACTGTTGTGAGTCAGCGATTTGAAGCGAGTTTCAGCTTATATGTCAGAGAAGTTACCTAATTAATCAAGGCGTTCAATCTGAACTTGAGAACGTGTACGGTATAACTTGAACGTCATAACAACAGATGGAGGCCTGTAAAGTCTGTGTGCTACCATAACCTCTTTCGAACTGTTTTTTGCGCGGGCAAGTCGTACGCAGGGTATTTGTTATCATCGGTTGCGTACGGCAACATTCCACAACACAAATCAAATGCTCCGTGTCCATGTTGACCGTCGAAGTTAATGTCAACAAATACATAAGTAATCGTCTTAACCCTCTCCCCATATCCTGACAGTAAAAAAAACTCAAGTACATGTTTCGAAACAGTTACATTCCTGCCAACCGGCGTTACCGTACGTATCGGTAAGCACTCTTCAGAATGAACGCCGTATAAACTTGTCTGGCAAATAGGTAATACGCCTCTGCGGAAGTGTAGGAAGATTGAATTCTCTAGGCTCATCGACTAGCCACATGACGACATACAGCGAGCCATGACACACTTTGAACTGAACACGCAATAGTCAAAGGTACCGATAACCGAAGTAGTGACTTCGATCTTGTGTTAGGTATCTACTGTAAAATTAATTCAAATATTATTTGATGAGCTCTAAAGGCTGGTTCAACAATTGCCGGGAACGGAACGACAATGAGAATGAGAACGGAAATATTGTTAAAATAAATGTATTTAAATGTGAGCATTCACAATTAACTATTGTGAATGCTCACATTTACATAGATCTACATTTATTTTTACATCATTTCCGTTCTCGTTCTCGTTGTCGTTTCCGTTCCCGGTTTATTGTGATTATGTATGGACGCAAGAAAGGTCATGTTAAACTTCAATATGAAACACATAATTTGCGCTGTGTTTTCCTTCTTGTTGCCGCACCTGACCCCAAATCCTCTGAGACCGACAGATTCGATTCAAGTTGAAAAACGAGGCATATTGGTGAGAGTAATGAAGAGAGAAAGTGACCCGTTGACCTATATCGACTGTTGTGAGAAGTCAAAGGTCACACAGGTGGCAGAATAAACTTTCATACACCTGTGTTTATATGGATTCTTATTTGGACAGAAGTTCAAATGTATAATTTGTCCCTCACGTGTCCGTAAAAATATATTTCGAACAAAATATAAGTACACTTCAGTTGTAAGACATTATTGCGAATATATTGAAGTATACGATTTTTTCTTTAGTAATTAAAAATTGTGTTGAAATAAGATTTTTATTCATAGCGCATGATGGAAATACAATTAGTCGTTATTGTAAGAAACCATTTCATTTTTGTGTTGCACTTCCTAGACAGTAACTTTCTAAATTTTTGTTGGCCTGTTACTAACTTGTAGAGAAGTAATTCCCTCATAAATATAAATGTATCCCTTATTTTTCTGCAATTCATTAATTGAATATAGGCCTATGTAATCAGTTTCATGTATCTAAATTTCTGGTGCAGACAATAAGAACTCTGAAGAAAGATAACGCTATTATCCCTAAGGTAATTTCGTCTTATAGCCAATAAAAATTGATAAATCTTCCATAAATAAATGCTTAGATATGAAAAGTTAATTAATTCTTCCTCAAATGTAAGGAATGCTATTCCTGCAAAATCTATATTTTCATCACTTGCGTCCACACCTGTGGAGTAACGGTTAGCGCGTCTGACCGCGAAACCAGATGGCCCGGGTTCGATTCCCGGTCGGGGCAAGTTACCTGGTTTTTTCGGGGTTTTCCCTCAACCCAATATGAGCAAATGCTGGGTAACGTTCGGTGCTGGACCCCGGACTCATTTCACCGGCATTATCACCTTCATCTCATTCAGACGCTAAATAACCTAAGCTGTTGATAAAGCGTTGTAAAATAATGTACTAAAATTTAAAAAATCCATCACGTGTCGTATAAAAATAATTGTCACAAACTTGTCACGACCTGATCTATATCTCGCGTCAATTAATATAATACACTTTCTTCCACTCTGTTAAAATTAAGACAAAATGGACTCACAGTAACATATTTCACGTAAGTTAACGTTGTTCAGGCAACCACTGGGGTAGATAAATCCCTTGTTGTCAATAAAGAGAAAAAAGTGACGCTACTTCAACTATACTGCATTCTAGAATAGTGTGCACAGATGGACAATGGATTCTTCTGATGAAGAAATTTTTAGAATGAAGGAATATTGTTAAAAAGAAGGCATTTCCGTGATAGACATTAATTGTTTTTATGTATAATGACAGAGAATTTGAGCAAAGATTTAGGTTAAGTAAGGATTCGTGTGTTTTGTTACTTTCAAAATGGAAACAAATATATGCAGACAGACAAATCGAAACCTTCCACTTTCTTCTATGAACCAAGTTCTAATAATGCTGAGATTTTATGCTGTTGGAATTTTTCAGGCGGTCTTGTGTTTATCTTGTTAGGGTCCACAAATCAACTATTTGTCAAGTAGTTAGGAATGCTACGTATGAAATTGCTTTGTTATGGCAGGGTCTCATAAATCCCCAAACTTCAAACAGGAAACGATTTGAAATCCAGAGAGAATTTTTGGCCATGTCAGGGTTTCCAAGAGTAATTGGTTGTATAGACTGCTCACATCCCCATCCAGTCACCTGGTTGAAATAATGCCTAACTTCATCGAAATAGAAAAGGTTTATTTTCTGTGAATATACAGGAAATATGTAGTCTACACCATCATTGAAATTCTGGAATGTTGTAGCTCGTTGGCAGGGTTCTACACATGACAACACAATATTTTTAATGAGTGGGTTACGAGCTCAATTTGTAAATAGAGAGATGGGAAATGGAATTCTTTTGGGCTATGGAGGCTATGCTTGTTTCAATTTCTTGTCAACTTCTCTAGAAAATCCCACAACAGAAATCCCCTCACGCGTTTTGTTTGCTACATTTTTTCTCTATATTGTAGCCTATATAGAAATAGAATCAGCCTGTTTCCTTTCTATAAAAAGCAACAAAACAGCAGAGCATTCACTTGTTTTCCTAGTCACCGCCCACTTAATGCATTCGTTTCGCGACTTTTAAAGAGCATCAAATTGGCTATGGTTGCCAAATAGCGCTGTTGTCAAATGCATTTCTTTCTCAAATCAGCAATTAGTAAATTGAGACAAGTTGATTGGAGATTCACGTTTTTGCAACGCAATGAACAATCAAATAAATCAGACATCAACTGACTGGCGATCAGGGACTGATTTGATTTGCGTTTCTGCAACCGGGTCTTATCCTCTCATCAGTCGTTTTCGACTGTGCTCAAACTCGGCAGAAGTCGATGAATTTTTCAATTTTTAGCATGGCTTCCTTTGGAAGGAATGTAAAGCTAGGAGGCCAGTGCTGGGAATTTACAATATGCAAAGAAACTTAGAAAAATGCACTATTTCCGGTCTACTTAAAAAGTTATTCTTGTAAAGACATAAGAATTACTAGCTTTGGAGACTTGCTTCACGATGGTAAGACCTCATGTGTCGGTGTGTGGATTTGTGGCCAAAACAACAGAACAGCAGTTATCTAGTTTCACACACTCCTTACTCGTCGAATTTAACGCCTCGTGACTTCTTCCTCTCTCAGTAACTCAAAAAGGCATGGACTGGAAAGATTCAACGATATGCCTTCAATTGAAACAATCGCAGGATGCACTTTTATTAGTTGCTACAAGCAAACTTTCAGAACTTCTTCCGGCAGTGCAGTGGTTCGATTATGGAATTGCCCGTCACAGAGACTACTAGGAAAGAATGATATGTGAAAACTTTTTGTATAAAGAAATATAACAATCTGTAAACTTTTTAATTTCCCCGAAACATTTAAACTCACAATAACTATGGATATGTTCTCGGTATTAACTTCGTAATGTCATGGATAAACAATTGGGTAAGTTTAGTTAACATCCGAGAGAAATTTTAATTTTACCAAATTTATGTTAGCCAGAAGTGTACATACCCCTTTAAGATACACATTTATTATTCATTTGGATAAACAATAAACAGTAATGCATTTCACAACAAGATTTTAATTTAAAAACCAATCACGGAAAGTCTAATGATAAATATGTGTCAGTATTCCCAACCTAAACACATAACAGTAATTTGCATTTACAACAAGATGAATTAATTTAATTTTACTGAGGCATTTAACGTATTATTTTTAGAGACGTTCAATATAGTAATAATTATAAATTGGAAACTTACCACTGCAATTTACCTAAAACTGGTAATTTTGTTTTTAAATATTTGTTTTAAGTAAACTCTACAACTCCATAAAGTTACTGCATTCGTGATACAAGGAACTTTATGAAATAAAAAATCAACAGTAACGTATATCACGGCCAGATAAATTAATTTAATTGTTACAGAAAAATTTTAAAGCAACAATGTTGAAGATGATATTTTTGTTTTGCAAATTTGGATAAACAATAAACAGTAATGCATTTCACAACAAGATAAATTAATTTAATTGTTACGAAACGATCTTAACACAAAATAATGATAAAGTATGTTCATCTTTCAATTATATGGATAAACAAGCTAAACTACGTAATGCATTTCACAACAAGATAAATTAATTTAATTTTTACCGAAACTCTTGTAAACGTATATGATACTATTATGTTACATTTGTCAGATTCCGCAAAATTTCGTCGGAAATTTAAAATGTTTTTTTAGTAAAAATTGGATAATTCGGAAACTAGCTGTGCAATTCCCTTCATACTTCTTCATGAAAGTGGCATTACATTACGACATTCTCAGCGAGGAACACATTCTTAAATCACGTGACACTTGTGAAGAATTTCCCAGTAATAACAAGTGCAGCGTTTCAATTACAACAATACTTTCACTGCCATAATTAGTACGTAACTTACTGTGTTATAGCCTTCGTGGAACCTTCCTTCAATTTTTAAGAGTCATGGAAGCACTGTTTCCTTCATTAGACGTAGGAAATGAGACATTATGAGAAGTTATGAGAATGCCTGCTGTAATGCTACAAGATGACGATACCACGTATATTGTATATAACTTTGCAATATGTTCCCACATAAATCAACCAATACAGGAACTATGGTGATCGAACTTGAAAGTGCGATCATAACTCCCAAAAGCTACCGTTCATCGCTCCCTCAGTTTACATCGCCTACACAAAGATGTGTTTGTGTAGCTAACTGAGGCGTAACTCCTGTAATGCCATACACAATTTTCAATGCAGAAAATACACGATATAACAATATATTTCACCAAGACAACGGAACAATTTGCAACCAGAGCTTTATTTTACATTCACAGCGGAATGTGAAGCATTTTATCTTCTGTGTTGGCGAGAGCTGTACAAACCAAACACAACGGCTTGTATTGCGGTTCAGTAGCGCCCAACTGCATGCATATTAAGTTCCAGATACAGCGTACCTCAGGATCGATATCAGGCGATAGAGATTTTGTATACTGATCCAAGAAATATAATCGCTTACTTGATAAAGAACTGAGTTGTTGCAAAACACACAAAATATAGAATATGAAAGTATGTGTCATCTTCATAATGCCGCGTCTGAGACTCAAGTGCTAGCACGCTGGTCTTTCATCCAGGCGATCTGCGTTCGATTCCCGATGAGGATCCTCGGTCAGATCGTGAGGGAATTTGTGGTGCACAAGGCAGATTTTCAGACTATTTTTATCGGGGTACTCCAGTTTTTCCTCTTCCATTCCACTAACACACCTCCTCCCCCTTATTTCATCCATGTCTATAATCTGCAGTAAGCCTAGTTGAAATAAGCTGGGGTGATCGTATGCTGACAGGACCTGACTTTATGAAGTATGACGTGTTGCAAATGTGTTTCTCCCGACTGCACTTCTTCCTATAAATTTGTTATAAAAATCTTTTAAATCCAACTTTTCAGTAATATGGCAGTAATACGGCACCTCACTAGCGATTGGAGGGACGATTAAAGTGGACAGCAACAATGCAGCCTTACTTATTTTAAAACAAGTTACTTACTGATTTGAACAATAAATCCATAATGTATCACTTGTAACAGATGATGGTCATAATGAATATAATAATAATAATAATAATAATAATAATAATAATAATAATAATAATAATAATAATAATAATAACTTTTAACTTTTGCTCTAGAGTATTCCATTAGGAAAGTACAGGATAACAGAGAGGGTTTGGAATTGAACGGGTTACATCAGCTGCTTGTCTATGCGGATGACGTGAATATATTAGGAGGCAATCGACAAACGAATAGGGAAAACACGAGAATTTTACTTGAAGCAAGTACAGAGGTAGGTTTGGAAGTAAATCCCGAAAGGACAAAGTATATGATTATGTCTCGTGACGAGAATATTATAGGAAATGGAAATATAAAAATTGGAAATTTATCCTTTGAAGAGGTGGAACAATTTAAATACCTGGGAGCAACAGTAACAAATATAAATGATACTCTGGAGGAATTTAAACACAGAATAAATATGGGAAATTCCTGTTATTAGGCCTATTCGGTTGAGAAACTTTTATCATCCAATCTGCTGTCAAAAAATCTGAAAGTTCGAATTTATAAAACAGTTATATTACCGGTTGTTCTTTATGGTTGTGAAACTTGGACTCTCACTTTGAGAGAGGAACATACGTTAAGGGTGTTTGAGAATAAGGTGCTTAGGAAAATATTTTGGGCTAAGAGGGATGAAGTTACAGGAGAATGGAGAAAGTTACACAACGCAGAACTGCATGAATTGTATTCTTCACCTGACATAATTAGGAACATTAAATCCAGACATTTGGGATGGGCAGGGCATGTAGCACGTATGGGCGAATCCAGAAATGCATATAGAGTGTTAGTTGGGAGGCCGGAGGGAAAAAGACCTTTAGGGAGGCCGAGACGTAGATGGAAGGATAATATTAAAATGGATTTGAGGGAGATGGGATATGGTGGTAGAGACTGGATTAATCGTGCTCAGGATAGGGACCGATGACGGGCTTATGTGAGGGCGGCAATGAACCTCCGGGTTCCTTAAAAGCCAGGAAGTAAATAAGAAGAAGAAGAAAGAGAAGGAGACAAATTATTGCGTGGGCTCCTGCCACACGAGTCCATAAAACTTGGCGCCACTGTCTATGACCCCATCGGGAATCGAACCCGCGACCTTTCGTCTTGCAGAACAACAGCTTAACTTCGGAAAAATAGTGAATATGAAGTCACATATCGATCAGTAGACATTCGATTTCTTTATCAGGGTTGAATGTCGTGAGATAAATATAACAAACTGCGTCTAGTTGGACTGCCGAGTTCTCTGCTATAAACGACGATATTGGTCGTTAAGACGAGGTCAACAATCTTATAAAACACGGTCCAAACACCCAGTTGGAAGTAGCTGCTGTTTAACTTGTTCATCCAGAAGATGGACATTCTCAATGTAAATACATCGCATTTCATCGTTGGACTGTCCTTTGGAGAGCAACGTCACAATAACACTTAAGAGGTCTCGTGTACCATTGAATGACGTCAAGGAAAAAGATACGTAGGTGGTAGAGAATCTCCGGGAAAACATCTTGTGAAGATGTTATTCTTATGCAAAGCAATCTTTGTTAGAAAACTTACTGAATGTCCCAGACTGCGGTATTCCCCACATGTGTCCCTAAAACTCTAAGGTTCTGCAAGGAACCATTACCTACAAATCCTCCAGAGGGACGTTTGTATAGGTTTTGGTTTTGTGCTGAAGGAATCTGTTGTATTCTACGGTGGAAACCTGCAATGGAGTCTTATTGAATTTCGACAATATAAGTAACCCAGTTTGTTCACTTCTCTCTTCCCTAGTCTTCTACATTCCCATATGTGCTTCAATCCAATAAATTTTTAAAATCTAGAGTATAATGTACGTATTTATTAATATTAATTCACAGAATGTTGGATAGTTTTTGAGTTATGAATTTTTTGTGTGTATTTATGCATGTCATATCTACAATATGGTGCAAAATCACTTCTCTGTCTTTGATAGATTGTCTGATAAAAATAAATTCATTTAAAAAATGGTAAAATATCAGTATTCTCTTCTAACACAAAATAAAAAAATATTTTTAAGGAATGTTGTTGAAAAGGTTCATTGTAAACATGAGTTTCAGCAATAAAACGCCAGCGAGAACATGAAAAAAGATTAACAAGTTTATGAGTTATCATAAAACTGTTCTTCACTACACAGTGAACTGCCACCATTTTAATATTATCCTCCCATCTACGTTCGTTTTAATATAGCAGAAGGACAATGTTTTACCTACTAAATTTAATTAACAAGATACAGTAATGGAGAAAAAATTTCACGTTACAAGAGCGGTATGTTGACGTTTTCATGTTCGAGGAAAAAATTCAAACGTAGTTGAATTTTAATTTCCTAGAACAGGTGAAGACAAACATACCGCTCGTGCAGTTCTTATTTTGTGTAAGATTGTTTATTGCATACCTGAAAGACGAATTTCTAATTAGCTTGCAATGAAATCTCCATGTTGGTTTCTGTTTAATGACCTTCGGAAAACCAAAATATCTTTCTTCAACATTGTTGCTATAAAATGTTTTCTGTTTTACTAACCATAAAGAACAGGCCGTGATATACGTCTGTCTTTTTTTCCCCCAGTCTATAAATGCGAACTTAAAACAAACGGTAAGAGTTATGTAATGATTTATTTTCATTTAATATTTTAAAAATATTTATTAAAGAATGCAGTAATAACATCGGCATCTGGAATCTTGTTGATTTTTCAGCAATGAAACAAAGCAATAACATGGAAAAAGTTAACAATTTTTGCAGTTATTGAAAAAAAAGGGTTCATCAGTGCATTTAGTGAAATTGCCACCATTTTGAAGTTTAAATTTATAATATATTACTATGTTAAACGTCTCTAAAAATAATAATTTTTAAAGCCTAAAAGTAAAATGAATTTTAATATAGAAGAAGGATTGTTAGTGTTTTACGTTGGGAGTACTAATGTGGTATTTCACTTTATTGGTTCTGTGCGGAAAACAAGCAAATTGCACGAGAAAAAATGTTATTTCCGAAATTTTACTGCTGTAAACTGTACCTAAGACCTTAAGACGAGTTGGTCGTTATCGCTTGCAAATTAATGGTAAAAGTAGCCTATTTTTTTTAAGTAGGTTATTTTACGACGCTTTATCAACAGCTTTGGTTTTTTAGTGTCTGAATGAGATGTACAAGGTGATAATGAAAAAGAATGGTTGCTCTAGAGCAGGGTCGTCAGCACTCCTGAAATGTAAGTTACCCAGCATAGCCTATCTTCATGCAGTCAGGAAAGGTTGAGACATTTATCATAGCTCTTTCGAGTGCACCATGGTGCACTGTGTTCTCCGGGTATTAAGACTTTAAAATGAAAAAAAAAAAGAATGGTTACTCTAGAGTATATCTTTATTCTTAAATTAATTTTTGAATTTAAACATATTTTTTTTTAATAAATTAACTACATGCCTGTGATTAGGTACACTTTATTCACTTATCATATGACACATTGAATTAAAATTTTAGCCACTTACTGCTAATAGATACTAAAACATACCCTACTAAAATTATTAATATATCTACAATATTATGGGTATGTACCAATCTTCATATGCAGTGACCTGCATAAACTACTGTACTGGTCTTTTCTCTCCAGATTCATTACGTTTTAAGGTACGCAGAGAACATATCTGATTTGTCAAGTCTATATTAGAGCTCTCAATTAGTATGTGTCGCTTGTCCTTGCATTTTTGAACCCAAATTCAATTGATATGACAGTTTTCCTTAAAATGTCTTTGCAGCCACAAAACCTCTGTTCTTTCTGACAAAACTAGTAAACCTTGCTTACGGTTGGAATTACTTTCTTTACTCGTAATATTCTTGAAATTTGCGTCTTGTTATATATTCACCATTAAAATGGGACACACTCACGGACAGGAGAACGCGAATTCGATTATGCGCAATGTTCAAAACATACAGAGGTGAGCCTGTCTGGAGAGATAAAAATAGGTTGCAGCCGCCAAATTACTCTTCAAGGAACGACCACTCTTATAAATTGAGGGAAAGAAGGAAGAGGACGGACACTGGAAAGTTTTCTTTTCTCAATGGTACTATCAGGGACTGGAATGCTTTACCTGCAGACTTTAAAGGCTTTAATTAACCAAAATGTATTTAAAAATAGATAAAGGATTTTATTAATAGACGGTAGTATATTATAAATACTAGTTAAAGGGCGTAATTGATATCTTGTTATTTGAAGTGTTCTATCAATGAGGAAGTGTGTTGTGTCAGTGAAGTGTGTAGTGTCAGTGAAGTCTATTGTGTAAGTGAAGTGTGTTGGTGTCAGTGAAATGTGTTGGTGTCAGTGAAGTGGCTGTGCAAAGTATTTTAACAGTGAAATGGTTAGAAGTGTTAGTGAAATCAGGTAAAATCAGTGTAGTGAGTGAATGACAGCGAAATAAGTGTAGTGCTGAAAGGTACTTGTGCAGGTATAAATCTGTCACACTCGTGGGTCTTAGTTCGAACTTAAGGTTAAGATACAAATTAGATTTATTTTAAATGTTATTTTAAGTGGTCATGCTTCATTTAATTTTGTGCGAGATCGTGCGTATTTGCTTGGTTTCCGCACAAAACCAATCAGCGGAAAGTCTAAAATTCCACATTCAGCATTCCCAACCTAACAGTTTTCTTTACCTCTTTATGACATATTGATTTTAATGCTTTAGGCTTTTAACATATTTTTAGAGACGTTCAAACAATAATTAAATTGGAAACTTACCAAGCAATTTCACCTAAATTACACTGTTAATTATTGTTCATTATTTAAATACCAAATAAAAATATTTTCAAAAATTAATAAAAATAAATACTAAAGTTACTGCATTCTGATGCAAGTAACATTAAGGAAGCATTAAAAATCAAAAGATTGCAGACTCATCATAAAATTATTAAAAAGACAGACTATTATCACGGCCTGCTAGTATAGTAAACACAGAAAACATTTTAAAGCAACAATGTTGAATAAGATATTTTTGTTTCAAATTTACCGTCATTGAACAGAAACCAAGATAATTTTTGCAACTAATTAGAAATTCCTCTTTCAGGTATGTAATAAACGATCTTCGCTTCAAAATAATTTACGATGAGCGGTATGTTTTCTTTCAATTCTCAACTACGTTTATTTTTCAAATTTTTCCTCGAACATGAAAACTTCAACATACCGCTCTTGTAATTATTACTATAGGATTATCTTGTTATCATTATTATTATTATTATTATTATTATTATTATTATTATTATTATTATTATTATTTTTTTTATTATTATTATTTAACATTATTATTAATTATTGATTTTTATTAGTTGTGTTTATTATTAATTGCCATTATTGAGTGTAATTAGTGACCACTGCCACCGGGTATATATCCATTTGCAGTGTGAATACATACATACATACATACATACATACATACATACATATTTATCCATAACATCAAGAACAATTTTATTGCCAAGTGATGTTTTACGTGTCTTTGTAGTGGAATACTACAGCCTGCTTCTTCTGCGCCTAACCTTCTTTTCGTATTCAGCTAGCAGCTTCCTTTACATGTCCCAGCGGTCCCAGCGGTGTTACAAAATAGAATCACATTGTATATCATACGTTTGTCTTGGCCACGCAGTTTTCTTTCTTTAGTCATGCGCACACAAAAAACTCTAGACTGGAGAGATGGGTAAAAAAAGCTGGAACAGTTTATTTGAAACTGTTTCACAATTGAAATTGTTTCGTATCGAAATCGTATCGAAACAGTTTCGTGATATAACCTGTTCCAACTGTTCCAAAGAGAGTTACACTGCTCCAGTGATCACTTCAACGTTCCACATGGTTCCAAGAGATAAACAGTTCAATTTATAAACAGTTTCCTCTTCTTTGCTGTCTGCAAAGGTCACGTGTAGCGCTATCATTGACCTCCAATCGAAAGTACTGTCGGTGACTCAGGAGAAGACGAGAGCGGACTGAGGAGGAAGGGATGTGAAGAGATAACGTACAACATGTGCAATATTTGTACTGCAGTAAGCGGAAACATTAGGTCTCCTTCTGTTCAACTCAGCTTTAATTTCCATACGCATTGTTACTCATGTTTCCTGCACAGTAATAACCTGGCTACTGGGATGCTTATCTGAGCGATGTTTATAACAATCAACAGCGATAGTCAAGAAGGTCACATTCTTGCCCTCGTCTTCTTCGGAGTAACGGACAGTAGATATAATGCTATCAATTCTCCACACGGCCTTCGTGCAACAGTGGCCTATGTAGGATCGCGCAATTTAATTTTACGAATCTAATTCCCTAATAAATCTGATATTAATTATTAGTTGTCCATTGATGGAGAATATGTTCATGGTGCCCTGACATAGTGTTAATTATTAATATACCGCGAAAAATATCATCGGCTAATGTCATCGTTATTAAACTCTACTAGGGTTATATGCGTTATTTTGACTAAAATCGATTCATTTTGAATTGTAGTTATGTGCTGTACCCTTAACAGTAACCTACGAAAACTGTCTTTCGTCGTCATAATAATAATAAGCTGATTTAAAGACGATTCAAGGGCCTTGAAACATGTTCCCGAAGCAGGTGAGAGAGTGAAACAGTTGGAACAGTTGGCAGTGATGTACGTATGGAAGAAATCTGTAGTGACGTCACCACAAGATCACAACAAGAGTGTAATGTGTCAAACGAATAGGAGCGGTAATGTAGACGTGTGTGGTGTCAGCGAAAGAAATGAAGGCAACGTGAGACAACAGCTGGCAAAGGTTAATGTGCAAAAGAAAGTCGATAGGGATAAGGCGGAGAGCAGCAAGGATAAACCAGCATACACTCTAAGGAAATGGTGTGTCAGTGGAATGAAGGATTAAATAAGGGTGCAGTGAATATGGGTGAATAGTGTTTTAGTATGAGAAGGGTCATGATGAGTTATTTAATTAGTAGGAATGAGTAGGACGTATTGTAAATATAGGAAGAGTAGAGGAGCTAAAAGTAGGACTAGACTAGATAGGTATCAGTAGGACAAAAACAAGTAATATAGATAGATGTAAAGCAAATAATAGAGGGTAGGCTTAGTTATAGTACAGTAAATGATTGTAGTGATATGTTAAATAATTTGGTCTGTAAAAATGATGAATAGAAAAAGTAATTGTTACGTTGTTATTAGGAATAGGAAATAGTATAAGGTAGGAGTAGAGGGAAAGAAGGAATATTTAATAAACGCAGAAATATAGGAAGTGTGGTGAACGAACATGAAAAACTTAGTGGGTGAACATTAAATGATGAAGAGATGTCGGTCATTAACATCGAGTATTGTACAAGTTGGTCCTGCTGGCCCGAATACTATATAAGTGAAGGGCCAGCAGGACCAAAAGTTTGAGTGAGAATAAACCATAACATACCATACCAGTTGGCAGTGATGTTGTAAACATATTCTTATGAAACTGTTTCTTTGAAACTGTTATTTTGAAACAGTTTCGTTCATGAAACAGTTACAGACGAAACTGTTTCTTAAAAAGAACAGTTTATCCCATCTCTACTAGACTGGCATCACACGCGACTGTACATGGTGAATAAACACTGTTAGTACGAACGTTCCCCGCGACGACATAGGGCTTGGTTGGACTATACGTCGTGTTGTTTTCATTACAATATGTTTTTTTGTTACGCACTGATCATTGCCTCCGTCAGCTATACCCACTGCTCCGCTCTTTCCCTCGTTCTTGATTATTTTAACGTGCCGTATATTTACTTTTGTATCGTAACGAGCAGCCTCGCAATACATATAGCAAAGTGTGGAGATAGAGGACGGAAAACATTAACGTATGTAATTACAGAAGTCCGTAAACACAGGAATAACATTGATTGTCGAAGTGCCCTTGCTGTATAATTACAGCCAAATCCATTACAGATCGCAGTTGCTGGAAATAAAACTTTGATTGCCGTACCCTTTAGGATAAATAACCAAATTTTAAAGGCAAACGGAAATATTATCAGTCTGATTTGGTCCACACGTGGGAAATATTGTTTTAATCGCACCGTACTTGTAGCGGAAATTAAATTTTGTAATTATAGCGAACGTCCTGCTGTGGTGCTGAAGTTCTAGCGTATCCAGTTCCGGGTTCGATTTCTGGAACATGGCTGGAAACATCTGCATTCTGATACCTGAAACATTAATGGAATTAATCGTGTAAAGCTATCGATTTGTGATATGAACCAAATTTGCATAGCTTTTTAATTACTTAACTTCGTAATCGCGAAGAAAAGACGATTGAAGACCTCAGAGTTTCAGTTGTGCAATATAAACTGAAGCTGCAGTAGAGGAAGTAATACGTCTCAACTTCTAACTTCGACAGCTTTATAAAATACTAGTGGCTTGTGCAGCGAATGCTGCTGCAAACTAAGTTCGTTAGACGTTCAAATAAAAATTTTTCAGATTTATTTTCAATGAAGAATACTTGTCTTTTTGATAGTTATTTGCTTCCATAATAATGAAACATACTCCCTCTGAATGGATTTTTTTTAGGCCAAATACTTTTTCTTGAACCTATTCAACTTCAGTTTTTGAGTTTCAACGCGAAAACGCAAGTATCAATGTCAGGATGACAGCAGTAGTTATTTCAGATTATTGTGGATTGTAGGCAAAAGTTGAAAAAATGTCAGGTTTGCTAAGCTTTCGAACAATAGCATTTTCGTATAGCTGCTGCATGTAGAACTTGAAATGTAGAGCGTAAAATCATTTTATCCTACTAAGAGATCTTGCTGAAATTATCTGGAGACTACAAAATTTTCTAGGCCTCTTATTTTATCAGTAAGTAATATCTTTTGATCTTTACTTAGGAACTGTAATTTTTGCGCTCTCTCGAGCCAATACTGAAGACAATGACACATATCAATATCTACACTACACCGCCATTAAGTATATGAGAAACACCCAACCCCACTGGTTTAATAAGTATAAAAATATTTGATTTTTAATAACAATATTATTATCTTACTTAAGTTTTGTAGTTATATATAGCAGCCACTCAGTAAATTACAGAAATGGAGATCTAAATTAAGATATCCTCTACATTTACTTACATAACCTGAAAATGTTTGACTTTCATATCATCAATATAGCATTAATATGTATAATTAATGAAAAATAGATGCATCATATTAACTATAATAATATTTAATTTATAATGGTAATAATGTCATCAAACCACCTCAAGTTTCGTAGATTTGAATATCCAATACCCAGCTGTACTCAGAAAATTATACACTGCAGAATCAGTTTTTAATAACAAATTTAATTGAGCTCTAAATATGTCGGCATTCCTGCAGGTCATGGCCTTCGTGTAATAGCCTATTGTTTATTGTAGTGTGTGTTTTGTTCTAAAATTCAATCAAGTCGGCCGTGATTCAATAAAATTAGTTCTCAAAACTGACAACAGATGGATTTTGGAAAATAGGAAAACTATGTAGGAAAATTGACATTTCACTGAAAACTACTACTTTTCCGAAAAACTTTGGATGCCAGGCATGAAAATGAGGGGTCACTCATTAAAATCCGTTCAGCCGTTTTCCCGTAATTTCCATTACCAGTTCAAATTATATATATAGATAATGGATTTTGGGGATAGACGGAAATGTTGCTACTATACCAAGATGCAATCCAAAACTAGTAATGCTGTTTTAATTTGTTTTTTTTTAATACTTTACACTTGAGCTACATCAGGCATTGCAGCCCGAAAGAGCAGAAGCTCGTGCTCGGGCGCAGTTCAGATCAGTTATACAAAATATATCACAAAATTAAGAGAGTTCATTGAGCACAATAACATTAATAAATTGTAAAATAATACAGCATGTAATAACAGGGTCTATATACAAATAGAAAATACAAAAGTACATGAATATTAGAGTATCAATTTTTAACTCAATTAGCTTAAACCAGCGTTTATCAAACTATAGTCCGCGGACCACCTGTGGTCCTCGAGGTCTGCCCTGGTGGTCCTTCAAAAAAGACAGAAGAAAAAATAAAATTCAAACGAATTTCTTATCACACTATAGCTTAAAATCTCAGAGTTTGGAAATGACACATATCAATCGAATTTCACTTTTTCTCCCAGTGCTGACATTTTATGAAATTTATTACCCTATCCGTCTATCGACTTCCCACTCTACTCTCAGCAGCAAAAGAGGGATTTAAAGCACTATACGCATGGTGTTTCTCGACATCTTTTCCCTGTACATCTGGCGCCGCACCTGTAACCCAGCCAGGGACCACTCGAATTCATAACAGGGGACCAAAGTACCGAACCTTAATTCAATTTTAAAATATAGGTATACTGGTATTAAAATATGCTACGAAAATGATAAATCTGCTTTCGAAGGGAACGAGAGTAAGGTGGTCCGCGGAACTGTTCTGACTTTAAAAAGTGGTCCCCACTTCAGAAAAGTTTGAGAAACACTGGCTTAAACAATTAAATAATTAATAT
Organism: Periplaneta americana; assembly: GCA_025594305.2. Classification (NCBI taxonomy): domain Eukaryota; kingdom Metazoa; phylum Arthropoda; class Insecta; order Blattodea; family Blattidae; genus Periplaneta; species Periplaneta americana. Next base: position 2,379,558 of record JAJSOF020000009.1, read on the forward strand.
GATTTGTTTCTTAAATCTATGTGTGTTAAGTATACTTAGCTCAGGGTAAGCTCTAATTAATGCATTATATATTTTGGGTCCAAAATTCATGCTGTGTTTTAATCCTGCAGTTGTGTGACACTTGGGAGTATTTAGAAAGAAACTGTAATTTTCTCTCGTATGGTATTCGTGAGGATCAAATTTAAATTTATTGTGGTTTTTATGCAAGTAAATCAGCAATGTTTGTTTATAAATTTGTTCTAGATTTGATACACCAAAGTCCTGAAAAATCAATTTTGTTGGGTAATCAAAAGGTTTATATAGACAAATTTTGATAATTCTTTTTTGGAGCAAATTTAAAGGATGGAGAGTCGATTTTGCCATTCCTCCCCAACCTAATAGACAATACTGAATTATTGATTGAAACAGAGCTAAGTACACAGTACGCAGAACAGAAACAGGTAAATAAGAGCGTAGAATGGAAAATTTGTGGATTGTTTTACGCAATCTGTTACACAGAAAGGAGATACGCTTGTCCCATTTTAAATGTTGGTCAATAATAATGCCTAGATATTTAACTTGTGAGGATATACTCAAAGCGTTACATGAGCAAGTAGGTAGGTTACAATCATGTATAGTTATACTTCTATTATTATTTATTTTTAGTTGCTCAAGGCCATGTGATGCTAATGAAAATGGTATTAATCTTGTTTTAGAAACGTTCAAAGAAAGTAAGTGAGCATCCAGCCATTCTTTAATAATGTTAATACCACTGTTAGAATTTTGATAAGTTTCATTCCAACTCGAACTGCTAAATACAGGGACATCATTTTATTTTTACTTCAATTTTTATTGTACCTCAGTTTTTGAATGACTTCACTCCCACCCCTTCTACTAATGAAGTTCAACCGTCCTCCACACAGATCCAAGACCTCACATACAGTCATACTAGCCTTACGGTCATAGTAAACAGTACGTTCCAAAAATATGTTCGCGTTTTCCAGTGATGAAAGAGCTTTCAGTATTGAATCATTTTCGAACAGGTACTGTCGTCCATTTGCCTACGTCGTATCCCGGCTTCCCGCACCAGCTTTTATTCGCCAGCTAGTGGCTGGGCTGTCTTAGCTCTTTTCTGAAAACATTCATTTCTGTTAGGAACTGGACGTCTACGTAATATTATACAACTGTTTAAAATAACTTAAATAAAAGGGCCTCGTTAAGTAATTAACTGTCACGTGATTTCCCCCCTTTCTACGACCCTACGACATAACCACTTGGACGGACAGTAGATAGCATGTCTGAGTAATTTTATCTTTTCGGATCGGGCAGAAGTGAAGATTGAATTTACAGTACGTAACGTACTCTTTTATAGAGTAGGTACAGAATTATTTCAACATGAGTTACTAGTACGAAGGACGAAACTGGTAATTGGGATTAGGTACAATAGTCTATAGTGCGATAATATGCACATTAGAATTGAAGCCTGTATCGAAATGAACGCCCACCATTTTTTAAAATGTGTTTAAATATCCATATCATGATTATTTTTCAATTTAAGTTCATTCTCTATATTGTACGCTAATGTGCTGTAGACAGTATAATATACACTGCATAATGAATACGTCCACATGGACAGCTCAGTTCGTGAGTAAAAACACTCATTGTTAATACTGTACTGTATTTTTATTAAACAAAAACCTAATGAAAATGATCAAACTCAAAATTGCGATATTTCCTAGTTTACATAAATGCATGAATTACTTTTCTTCCCTCCTATACCTAGTAGAGTGATTTGTTTGTATATTATGCCAGTATCATCGAACTCCAGTCGTGGAAGGGAGTAGCAAACGGCCTTGATCCAGAGGTATAGGCAAGTTAATATTAAAAATGTTAGTAAAAATAAAATGATGTCCCTGTATAACCACAGTATCCCAGCATAAGAATGCAGAGTACCAGAACATTTCTCAATTGGATGCTATTCTTACCAGAATTTGAATGCTATAAGTAAGTGACGAGCGGCATGTCTGGGACAAGTTCAGCGAACCTGCGAATGTGACTGTTGCGTTGCCTGCTGTGCGTACAGACGCACTCACGGTCCGCTGGTGTTCACGCACAACTCGTTCGCATTTCATTCCACGAGTCGGTTATCACAAAGCAACGTCCAGGGGATTACACACCATCGCCTTCATGAGCGAGAAATATCTGTTACTGGATTTGCGAGACCCGTAGAGATGTTGTCTCTCTTTAAAATTGACTGTGAAAAAAGCTGTGAACAAAACAACAAAGTGAAATGAAAGAATTGAGTTATTTAGAATTTACGAGCAAATACGCGGGACAGAGAAGATCGAAATCATAATAGATAGACTATAATAATTATTGGTTGGATTTTTTCCGACGTTTTTTCCCAGCCGTAAGGCAAATGTCAGGTAATCTATGGCGAATTGTCGGCTTCATCTCGCCAAATATCATTTCGCTATCACCAATTTCATGGACGCTAAATAACCTTGTAATTGATAAACCGTCGTTATATAACCAAGTAAAAAAATCTTTAAAATTTCCAATAATATCCCCAACCGACACTACATTTGAGACTTTTAAATTACTTCTTTCAGTCTCACTCATATTACTATCACTTCCTCCCCTATTTTCACAACCCGACTCATGGATTACCTTCTTCCCATCACTCGTCCTTTTTTCCTTTCCCATGTTTCTTGCGCCATAAAATATAGTCATTAAAAAGTAAAAACTTTCATTCCGAAGTTTTTTATAACATCTATAAATAACAAAATATAGTAAATACAATGCATTAAATTGAAACCTTTATTAAAAATATTATATTTGATAATATGGATAATTAGTAGACTTTTTTATATCTTCAGTAAATTACAAAAATTAATTTTGGACATATCTTGAAGCAGTTACTGCAACAAGAATTATCAACAGTAATCTCACTAGAGGTTTTGATTTATCTAGAGAAAATCAAAACTCGAGTGGGATTTAATTGACTATTACACGATTAGAAGAAAGTATATAAAGATTAGAAGTAACAAACTACTCCAATACAAGAAAATATTAATTGACTTACGAAAATACAAAATTGCCTTCAAATTTGTACCATCTCAACATTATAAATATTACGCTAGTAGATGGCAGTAGTGTGTTATTATTAGCTCTTTTCTTGATATCATTTGTGCCAACTATGGAATCTTCATTGCCATCTGTGATAGGATACTGGTCAAGAAGGCTTTGTTGATTCAGTTTCATTTTTATTAAAACAGTTGCATTCCACTTCAATTATCCGATCCCAGTAATCAACGTCACTTGACAGATGATTTTCAATAAATCTTAGTATTAAACAATCTCTGATACGTGACTATTCATAATATCATATAGCAGGAGCTATAACAAACATAACCTAAATAAAATCAACAAGTGTTACTAAAGTTTTAATTGGGATGATGAAATAAACAAGAATAGTTTTAATTAACGATGTTGAAATAAAAAAATAAACGTGAATAATTTTAAAAGGAACAATTATTGAAAGTACAATTTTCAAATGTGAATGTTTTAGTGGTTGGTGGTTCAGTTGATGGTATATTGGACGTGTGCGTAAAAGAAGTGAACTCGGTGATGCACATGGTGTATTCCTCAACTTATTCAGGATTTCCGAATGGTGCTCTTCATTTATTTGTAAATAGGGTTTCAGGGAAGATGCATAGCTATGACCAGTGATCTTTATTAATTCTTGTTCTTGAATGCCAATGCGAGTCATATTTGAAAGTGCTGTGCATCGACTGGAGAGGTTTGTCATTTTTTGTTTTTTGACGTCCAGACCAGTGCAGTTTGAAATGTTGGCAAACAAAGAAGCAAATGCTAGGGTAGTGATAAAAATAAACAAATGCTAGGGACGCTATAAAATTAAACAAATGTTAGGGACGCGATAAAATTGTGCGATAAGCAGCCATGATTGGTTAGAAGACGTCCTTTCGTACAGTTTTATTGGTCAAAAGTAGTGTGTCGTAGTAAAAGTGTAATAGTCAGTATAAAGTGGCAGAGAAATTATCACACTCTGGAGACATAAATGATGAGTATTGACCAAAAGTATATTTTCCGAATAGAAAAATTTCGTCTTGCTATTTCAGTCATATTGAGTGAAATAATTTTACCAAGATAAACATCGAAACGCTTAGAATGCTTCAAACGCATTTAAAGTTTTTAGTTGAAATAGCGTAAGCGAACAGACAACACTTGCGCCTCAGTATTATCGTGGCATACACTTTTCACTAACCAATTAACTGGCAGCACGCCTGTGTTTTGGGTTGCATGCTTTTAAAAAGTAAACAACATTTTATACTCAGTATTTTTTATAAAATATCTGCAGGAAGCATTTTCCGAGTTTGTAATCGGATTTAGTACTTACTATGGGATTTTGATATACAGTGAATGTAACCTACTGCCCTAGATAAAATTTATGACCTGCGAAGTATTTGAAATGGTATAATGCAATCCCTTTGGTGTAAATCAATACTCTACTCAGAACATTGGCATGGACTTATATATCACAACACTTGTCATTGATCTCTGTTTACAGACTGTTACACTTTTACTACGTCATACTACTTTTGACCAATAAAACGGGATAAAAGGATGTCTTTCAACCAATCATGGCTGCTTATCGCACAATTTTATCGCTTCCCTAACATTTGTTTAATTTTACCCCTTCCCTATCTTTTTTTATCGTTACCCTAGCATTTGTTTAATTTTACCGCGTCCCTATTTTTTTATCGCTACCCTAGCATTTGTTTAATTTTACCGCTTCCCTATCTTTTTTTATCGTTACCCTAGCATTTTTCTAATTTTACCGCTTCCCTATCGTTTTTTATCGCTTCTCTAGCATTTGTTTAATTTTACCGCTTCCCTATCTTTTTTTATCGCTACCCTAGCATTTGTTTAATTTTACCGCTTCCCTATCTTTTTTATCGCTTCTCTAGCATTTGTTTAATTTTAGCGCTTCCCTATCTTTTTTATCGCTACCCTAGCATTTGTTTAATTTTACCGCTTCCCTATCTTTTTTTATCGCTACCCTAGCATTTGTTTAATTTTACCGCTTCCCTATCTTTTTTTATCGCTACCCTAGCATTTGTTTAATTTTACCGCTTCCCTATCTTTTTTTATCGCTTCCTAGCATTTGTTTAATTTTACCGCTTCCTATCTTTTTTATCGCTACCCTAGCATTTGTTTAATTTTACCGCTTACCCTATCTTTTTTTATCGTTACCCTAGCATTTGTTTAATTTTACCGATTCCCTCTTTTTTATCGCTACCCTAGCATTTGTTTAATTTTACCGCTTCCTATCTTTTTTATCGCTACCCTAGCATTTGTTTAATTTTACCGCTTCCCTATCTTTTTTTATCGTTACTAGCATTTGTTTAATTTTAACGATTCTCTTTTTTATCGTTCCCTAGCATTTGTTTAATTTTACAGCTTCCTTTTTTTTATCGTTACTCTAGCATTTGTTTAATTTTAGGACTCTTTTTTATCGCTACATGCATTTGTTTCTTTTACCGCTTAGATCTTTTTTATCGCTACCCTAGCATTTGTTTAATTTTACCGACTTTCATCTTTTTTATCGCTACCCTAGCATTTGTTCAATCCGAATCTTTTTTTTTTATCGTTGCCTAGCATTTGTTTAATTTTAGCTTCCCTATCTTTTTATGACAATTTGTTTAATTTTAGCTTCATCTTTTTTTCTGCCCTAGCATTTGTTTAATTTACCGCTTCCCTATCGTTTTTTTATCGCTACCCTAGCATTTGTTTAATTTTACCGCTTCCTATCTTTTTTTATCGTTACCCTAGCATTTGTTTAATTTTAATTTCCTATCTTTTTTTTATTGCTACCCTAGCATTTGTTTAATTTTACTCTTCCTATCTTTTTTATTGAATGCATTTGTTTAATTTTACATTCCCTATCTTTTTTTATTTATCATTTGTTTAATTTTACCGTATCTTTTTTTATTGCTACCCGAGCATTTGTTTAATTTTACGCTTCCTATCTTGTTTTTATTGCTACCCTAGAATTTGTTTAATTTTACTCTTCCCTATCTTTTTTTTATTGCTACCCTAGCATTTGTTTAATTTTACCGCTTCCCTATCTTTTTTTTATTGCTACCCTAGCATTTGTTTAATTTTACCGCTTCCCTATCTTTTTTTTATCGCTACCCTAGCATTTGTTTTTTCTTTGCCAACATTTCAAACTGCAAATTCTTTACGGCACTATAAAACATGCTTTGCGATCGTCACACAACAACAGGACTTTTGGTCACGTGCTCTAGAAATTCAGCACTTCCAGACACATGTTTGTTCTGTTGCCGTTGACACAAAGCGTGTTTGTCTTCAATAGACTTTCACTTTGTAATGCCCCCAGCATCCGAACAGTATTGTCTGCCTATCCCGGAAAGTCTGTGACATGCTGAAGTCACGTTTCTGCCCAGAAGTGATTTCCCTTCTTCTAGTCACGTTGTGAAGTAAATGAACCTACAGACAGCAATCGGTATCAACGAATCGTGGCTTCTTGCGCTCCGTTCTAATCTCATATTGTTATAACTTCAATTAATTTTATGCAGTGTGACTTGCCATTTATTTTCCACTAATATCTTATAAGTGTTTATGCTCGACCATGCCGAAATGTAGTAATTATACACCTGGTAGCAGCCCTTTAATGGACCTTATTTGTACAATTCATTAAAGTGCAGATGTTCCACCAATCAGAAAACACCATTAGCCCTAAATTTCGTACCAATTGAAAGCGCAAGTATCGATTATTCTCGGATATGCAATCGAAAGACAACCAGAAACGTGAGGCTTTTTGAAATACCTACTGTCGCAGAAGGTTATGTTCTGTTAACTTAATAAACAATTGAATAATTCAAATTTTTTTATGTCGTTTTAAATGTCAAATCAATTTCAAGTTATATCATTAATTTTAATCTGATTAAAAGTCAAGACATTTGTTTTCGGAAAAAATCAGACTTGTGTCTGGCACATTCACAATTTGATCAACAAGCCAGTTTTTCAGATAAGAATAAATGAATAATGAATAATTTTTAGAAAATGTCAACATTGTTGAAAGAGTTTTTGGAATTAAGATTTTATTCTTTTGTTTCATTATTCCGTTTTAATTACCTTTATTACCATTATGTCAATTGCACAATGTTGTTTTCGAACATTCCTTTTAATATTTTTCATTATCTGGCTCAGTACAACACTGAATATACAGGAGACCTTAGTTCAAATCCCGGTTGATCCACACTGAATTTATATCTTCTGTAGGGCAAGCTCGTGGTCCTTGGCCCACCGCTGTGGAGTAATGGCTATGAAACGAGCGGGCCCATGTTCAAATCCTGGTTGCGGTTTTCCCTCAACCAATTGAAGCAGAATTGCTGGGTAATTTTCGGCGTTGGAACTCGGACTCATTTCGCCATTAATAATTCACATGCTCATCATCATCCATACAATAGCCCGAGTTAAGTTCACGGTGCTGCATGCTGTACTTGTACAAGAGCGCGGCCGTTCGGCTACCCAATCATTCCCAGAATAGGAGTGGTAAGCACAATAAGCCCAAGGCTGCAGTGTAAGCTTTCGGGTCCCTCCACCGTACAAAGAAAAAAGAAGCTCATGGTCAAGGTTCCCTTGTGACATCCCAAAATTTCTCCACCATCACATTTAATTGAGAGTCTTGTGTAGATCCACCACGTGTGGCGCACTCTAGATAGTCTCCGACAAAGTAAGTGGGCTGCACGTCGCGGCACTAGCGACATCTATGAACCACGCTCTAGAGTCGAGGCGAGTAACTGCAAAGTTGAGGATCTGTTTTGGAAAAACAAAATGCAGTATTTAATTTAATTTTCAAACTTCGATGAGTGTTGTACTTTCTGTACCGGTAGTAGAAAGTCCAGCGAGACTAATACTATTTATTTATTTGTTTATTTATTTATTTGTTTGATTCTTTATTTATTTGTTTATTTACTTATTTACTTACTTTCTTACTTATGTACTTTACTTATTTAACTTACTTTACTTACTTATGTACTTTACTTACTTTACTTACTTACTTTACTTACTTAATTACTTTACTTACTTACTTTACTTACTTTACTTACTATACTTACTTTACTTACTTACTTTACTTACTTACTATACTTACTTTACTTACTTACTATACTTACTTACTATACTTACTTACTATACTTACTTACTTACTTACTTTACTTACTTACTTTACTTACTTACTTTACTTACTTACTATACTTACTTTACTTACTTACTTTACTTACTTAATATACTTACTTACTTACTTACTTACTTACTTACTTACTATACTTACTTACTATACTTACTTACTTTACTTACTTTACTTACTTACTTTACTTACTTACCTTACTTACTTACTTTACATACTTACTTTATTTACTTACTTATTTACTTTACTTACTTTACTTACTTATTTACTTACTTACTTTACTTACATTTACTTACTTATTTACTTTACTTACTTACTTTACTTACTTAGTTACTTTACTTATTTACTTTACTTACTTACGTACTTACTTACTTTACTTATTTATTTTTTCAGAGGACTCTTGCATTAGTGAAATGGATTCCATGAATTTCTGCAAATACAACATTCTGCGTGTTGTAGAATATATAACCTAAAGTTGCTACGCAAATAAAACCAACACCGTTTCTTCATCGAGATATAACAGAAAAAGTGCAGCCGTACAATTCAGTGCGCCGTACTGGATATATGTGGCTGCTTTTCGTATTAGCAGAGGAACAGGTTGGATTTACGTTTCAATATATCAGATAAAGTGACGTACCTCCAGCCAGTGATCTGTGTTTCCTGTCTGATGTGATCCGTGCAGAATGTTTTCCGGGAAATGATGTCGCGAAACATTCCAATTTCTTCTTCGATACCGAATCCATATATTGTGTATCTGTACGTCACATTCTTTCCATTGTCCGACTTTGATTAGATTTTTGAACTACTCGAAAGACGCGGAGCAATTCTTTGAGAATCTGAGGCTCTTGACATTGTGAGTTTACTAATGACATCTCCTTCCGAGTCAAGGATAGGTTCAGCTTTTTCTTCGGTATCAACGAAATTGATTTCTGGAGCTGATGTCCTGTTTTCTATAAGGTTGATACAAAACTGTTTGTTTCTTCAAACGTATAAGGTACATCTTCTACATAAACAGTATATGCTATAACTATAGTCTATGTTATCTGATTATCCTAATTTTGTTCCATTTTTGTTTTCTTAATGCCTGGCGTCACATTTATATCCTAACAAATATGCTCAACATCCATTCAATCTTCCTTTGTTCTGTCACATCATCGGCAACATAATTTAAATTTAAGATTAGTTTTATTTTTTTGCTTTCCTGAACTTTCCTCAGATACAATTATTTTATTTTTATATGTTTTAAGGGGAGAGGATGGTATTTTTGATGAAAAATGACTAAAAAAATCTTTGAAATAGACTGTGATATGTGTGGATCGCCATTTTTAAACTTCCTGCATTATGGATTTTTAAATCACTCGCCCACTTTTATTGTTGTTTCCGGTAAATTAGATTTTAAATTTTTTCTTTAAAATAAAATTTGATATGTTTGGAATGCATTGCATAACATTTTGTAATTGTATTTTTCCTTATCAGATATTGAGACGTCATTTTAAACTATTCTGCACTAATGGATGAATTTTTTAAATAACACGTATTTCTGTCTTGTTATCGGTTTCCAGTATCTTCATTTCTTTTGCTACATTGCCAGACAAAAATGGATATAATTTCTGAACTATTAAAGATCATGCATGGAATTTAGCCACCACACATTCTTTAGATTATTGAAAACTTTTCTCTGGACAGAAAATTTTGTTTTTTGATTTCATTTTATTTTTACGTCTTGTTTGTTTGGAAGAAAAGAAATCAGTTAAAATTGTTACTAAATTTTAATTGCTTATTTTACAAACGTTAGGACTAATATCAAAATTCTGTACAGACAGTTTGTAGAAACATTTTTTGTAAATACATTGCAAAAACTGTTTGAATCTATCTTTAAAAACTGTTTAGATATATCGGATTTTAGATAGATAATCCTACATTGGATAGATAGATTTTTCAAAGATGGCCCCCAAATGGATTTGGATTAATATTATTATTTGGATGAGTTGGACAGATTATGAGATGGACATACAAAAATTAATAATTTACAGACAAATAGGAAAAAGTTTAAAAAAAATACCATCCTCTCCCCTTAAGAATAATCAAACATTCCTATCTTGGCCATGTTACAGACATAAATGTATGACTTTATCTCAAAAAGTATTTACATTAAATTTAATTTTTTCGCAACTGTTTTTGTACAGGATGTTTATTATCTAGTCTTATGGAAATGATTCCCAAATATATACCAACAATGTCTAACATTTTAACAAAAGTGTTTATAAATGGTATTGTAATAGATATTTTGTAATTGATTTTTCCTATTCAGATAATCTTACAAATATTGACGCATAATATAGTAGGCTACATATTTATTGGCCTGTAACCCTGTCTTTGATAAAGAATTTTTTTCGAAACGCGGAAAACTTCTTTGTTTCTTGTTCCACTTTACCTTCCCTTTTATGTGACTTACACACTTCTAAGGGTAGCGAAGGGAGATTCATTTCATCGTACACTAGATATCTCACAAATGAGGGCCACTCTGGTTATTTTCAGTGATGTGCAGGCCACCACTGAGACATCACAGGACAATCTTAACACAGAAAGATAACACCCAACCCATGTGGATAAATATATTTTTTTCTATTTTTCTCTTTATTTCTTCTCTTATGTGTGTTGGTTATAGGTCTGAATTAAATTAGTGCATTTGTAAACTGCCTTTGTAAATTTTAAGTTATATTATTGGCTATGACTACATCACACACGAGTCTGGCTCCTACGGTAGTGGCTAGAGACATTATTGTTGTACACTTTTGAATTGTACTCACTTTGCTTATTAGCTAAATAAATAAGTAAATAAATAAATAAATAAATAAATAAATAAATAAATAAATTCATTGACCACGCAGGGAATCCAACTTCTGAACGCTTATCTAGAAGAGCACAAACTATCTTGAAGTTAGTCGGTTTGTGACGTTTGCCATTGTTTGAATTGAAATTATCTTTATCCTTTATCTGCCGGCAATGTTTACGTCGCTTGTCAGATATGAAACGCAGTATAATTAGATCAGTATTCCTGTTGTTATGATCATATAAAGACTCGATTCTATTTTGAAATTCTTATGTAATATAATATTATATTACTACTGGGTATTCATTTCAAAGAGTGTCATGACGTCACTGTTGTTGAGTCACCGATTTGACAGAGTTTCAGCTTAAATGTCAGAGAAGCTGCTTATTATTCGGATGGCGTTCTTCAATCTGAACTTGAAAACGAATTTTACGGTATAATAGGTTTGTAAATGTCGTAGCAACAGATGGCGGTCTGTACGGTCTGTGTGCTACCAAATGGAAATCTTTCGAACTTTATTTTGCGCCGGCAAGTCAAATATCTTGCAGGGTAACAAATTTGTTATCATCGGTTGCGTACGGTAACATTCCACAACACAAATCAAATGCTCCGTGTCCATGTTGACCGTCGAAGTTAATGTCAACAAATACGTAAGTAATCGTCTTAACCCTCTCCCCATATTTCAACAGTACGTATTTCCAAACAGTTCACATTCCTGCCACTACCGGCGTTACCGACGTTTACGTATCGGTACGTACTCTTCAGAATGAACGAGTGTTACTTGGGAGGCGGAGGCAACTTCTCTGCCTAGATGGGAAGATACATTAAAACCTCTGCGGAAGTGTAGGAAGATTAATTCTCTAGGCTCATCGGCTAGCCACATGACGGCATACAGCGAGCCATGACACACTTTGAACTGAACACCCAGTATAAACCCAATTATAAAAATAGACGAATCTCTATACTTATATATTGTGCCAGTCTTTTAGAGAACGTAGAGTATGAACTCCACTAAGAATATTGAGTTCGATATATTTCAGTAACATTACACGTCGACATGGAATCAGAAAGAGAGAAACGAATCGTTCGCGCTGTATTTTGCCGCACTGAATTCAGCGATGCGTGTCGCTGGAGACTCGAGATCCGCGTTCAGTATTTTATTGATGCGCCGGCACTTTACCTTCCGGACCCCTGGGGGATATTCGCCATGACCTGACCCTTGTAAGAGATGTCGACTTGCCGCCTACAAAACACGGGGTGAAATCAACCCTCTCCATCACACCAAGGACGGACTGCATCGCTGCTTTCCGCTATCCATACGAAATTACATCTCCGTTCCTTTACGAGGTTGGATCGGGACAACCTGTTCGCGCGTTGTGACCTGCTGCTACGCAGGGGGAGAGATTGGCTTGTGCATCTAATGTTCATAGTCACAGTTCAATGACCTCTCGGTATCGTCCAGTTAGACGAATAATTAAGCTTGTTCTCGTGAGGCTTGGGGACTTTAAATCATGTACTTTCTGAATATTCGTAATAATATTTTTTTCACGATAGTGTTTTTTTGCTATTGATGTTAAGCTTTGAAAGTTATAATTCTTACTCAGAAACTTGTTGCTAGGGAAACCATTCTTCATAACATAAAACTGTACTGAAGCAGACTCATTACAGTGCACTTACTGTTGCTTGGTTACCATTACCATTAGTACTATCTATTTGCTTTTTCTTTCATTTTTAATTTTTAATTTGTCATCTCTTTTTTCATGTTATATGCAATTCAGTGTTTTTTAACAAATCTGTACTGTCTATTGCAATTGGGGCTTTGCCCTGTTATACACATAAATAAATAAATACATATATAAACAAACAAAAAACAAATAAAAAACAAACAAATAAACAAAAAAACAAAAAACAAATAAACAAATGAACAAATAACAAATAAACAAAAAACAAATAAACAAATGAACAAATGAACAAAAAACAAATAAACAAATGAACAAAAAACAAATAAACAAATGAACAAAAAACAAATAAGCAAAAAACAAATAAACAAAAACAATTGAACAAAAAACAAATAAACAAAAAAACAAATAAACAAATGAACAAATGAACAAAAAACAAATAAACAAATGAACAAATGAACAAAAACAAATAAACAATAAAACAAGAAACAAATGAACAAATGAACAAAAAACAAATAAACAAATGAACAAAAAACAAATAAACAATAAAACAAAAAACAAATGAACAAATGAACAAAAAACAAATGAACAAAAAACAAATAAACAAAAAACAAATAAACAAAAAACAAATAAACAAAAACAAATAAACAAAAAACAAATAAACATAAACAAATAAAAACGAACAAAAACAAATAAACAAAAACAAATAAACAATAAAACAAATAAACAAAAAACAAATAAAGAATAAAACAAAAAAACAAATAAACAAAAAACCAATAAACAAATGAACAAATGAACAAAAAACAAATAAACAAAAAACAAATAAACAAAAAACAAATAAACAAAAACAAATAAACAAATGAACAAAAAACAAATAAACAAAAAACAAAAAACAACAAAAAACAAATAAAAACAAATAAACAGAAAACAAATGAACAAAAAACAAATAAACAAAAAACAAATAAAAACAAATAAACAAATGAACAAAAAACAAATAAACAAAAACAAATACACAAAAAACAAATCAACAAATGAACAAAAACAAATAAACAAAAAACAAATAAACAAAAACAAATAAACAAAAAACAAATAAACAAATGAACAAAAAACAAATAAACAAAAACAAATAAACAAAAAACAAATAAACAAAAAACAAATAAACGAAAAACAAATAAACAAAAACAAATAAAGAAAAACAAATAAACAAAAACAAATAAACAAAAAACAAATAAACAATAAAACAAAAAACAAATGAACAAATGAACAAAAACAAATAAACAAAAACAAATAAACATTAAAATAAATAAACAAATGAACAAAAACAAATAAACATTAAAATAAATAAACAAATGAACAAAAACAAATAAACAAAAACAAATGAACAAATAAGCAAAAACAAATAAACAAATAGAAATAAACAAATGAACAAAAAACAAATAAACAAAAACAAATAAACAAAAAAAACAAATGAAGAAATAAGCAAAAACAAATAAACAAAAACAAATGAACAAATAAGCAAAAACAAATAAACAAAAACAAATAAACAACAAAAACAAATGAACAAATAAGCAAAAACAAATAAACAAAAAACAAATAAACAATAAAAGAAAAAACAAAAAACAAATGAACAAATGAACAAATGAACAAAAAACAAATAAACAAAAACAAATGAACAAATAAGCAAAAACAAATAAACAAATAGAAATAAACAAATGAACAAAAAACAAATAAACAAAAACAAATAAACAAAAAAACAAATGAAGAAATAAGCAAAAACAAATAAACAAAAACAAATGAACAAATAAGCAAAAACAAATAAACAAAAACAAATAAACAACAAAAACAAATGAACAAATAAGCAAAAACAAATAAACAAAAAACAAATAAACAATAAAAGAAAAAACAAAAAACAAATGAACAAATGAACAAAAAACAAATGAACAAATAAGCAAAAACAAATAAACAAAAAACAAATAAACAATAAAACAAAAAAACAAATGAACAAATGAACAAAAAACGAATAAACAAAAACAAATAAACAAAAAAAACAAATGAACAAATAAGCAAAAAAACAAATAAACAAAAACAAATAAACAAAAAACAAATAAACAATAAAACAAAAAACAAATAAACAAAAAACAAATAAACAAAAAAAACAAATGAACAAATAAGCAAAAAACAAATAAACAAATAAACAAAAAAACAAACAAACAAGTAAACAAAAAACGAATGAACGAACGAACGATCGAAGGAACGAACGAACGAACGAACGAAGGAAGGAACGAACGAACAAATAAATAAATAAATAAATATGCAGTTTGCGAAGGCTTTGGAATATTTTGATCTACATTTTCAACGCAAAATATATTGTATTTGCAATTTTAAAAATATAACCGTGCAAAAATGTTGTGCGGTACACGTTTGTGAAGTGCATTACAAAATCTCGGAAACTGATAATGCTCTTCAAACTTTTCCTCGGTTTTGTAAAAAGTACTTCCCAACCTTTTATCGTAATATACTATGTCTTACCATCATCATTTCAGTCTTGCGCCATACTGTCGTGGTTTAAGGCATCGCTGGTTCGAGTAGGCCTACTTGTGGAGAAGGAATTTGCTTACGAAATTTCGCCCATCGCATGGGACCCAGCATCGCGATGAAACTGAGGAGCCACGATAGGTAGCGAAAACCAAAATTACTTCCAACCAGTTCAGACTGTTCATGATTCTTATTGAAGAAAGCGAACCGCCCTACAGTACGGCAACATCTCAGTCTGCTATGTTTCGCGGGCGGCATAAACACTCTTCTGCAGGCGAACTTATTCTTAAAAATTATGTTTTTCCTGCAACCTTCGTAAAAAAGAAAAATGTAGAGGAAGAATGTTGTTGTTTAGTCACATTTGTGATGAATTGTTGTAGTAATATTTATATTAATTACTAAATTTGCGCTCCGCTGCAGCCGTTAGAAATAAATATAAAGTAATTATATAATTAAAATAGGACATTTGACAGGGAACATTCGTGTTTGATAGAAGGATAAATCGTTTATTATGCTACTTAATTTAAATTTAATTAAAAAATTAAAATGCGATCATTTTGATTCAGAGACCACTCATTTGGTCATACAAATTAGTTTAGGAAATACAGGAAACGAATGTACAGAATAACCTATCAAGTTTTCTGTGCATAAGAATCTATTTTAATCTTACCTGCCCTCGATTCACTCAGAAGTTACTGTAATAACATTATAGCATTATGTCCATCTAGAGAAACTACACTTTCCAATGATGAATTAATAATTAATTACACAAATCGGTTAATTAAGCTTCTCATATTACTTCATAGAAACGCAGAAACATTATCTGTAGGCTATCTTTCATAGCTTTCGATTGTTGCTGTCCAAGGCCTCTTATAGACGAAGTCATTTGTTTTTTAATTCATTACACGGCCTTAGATGGCAGTTATTTTAATTTTAAAATTCATTTATCTCATTAAATATCAGTCCTATCAAACTTTTTCAAAGAATAAAACTTATCGGAAATGATTTTTAAAGCAATTTTTATTATGTAACATTTTTCATAAAAATCAATAATAAGCGAGATATTTCGATTTATTTAATTCAGGCCCCTTATAACCCCCTTTTAAATAATGTATTTTGAATGCCATATAGCCTATAATCTCTTACGACGAACTTAATTTATATTCCAATTTTCATCGAAATCCGTTCAGCCATTATAAAAAGGTAACAAAATGACAGACGGAAGACATACAAACAAAAATTTCAAAAAGCGATTTTGTTTAGGGTGGTTAATTATATATGTTAGGACCAATTATTTTTGAAAATCGAAAATTACCAGAAAAATTTCTATTACATTATTTACTGTACTTGAATAGATTTAGACTTATAGAGCGTGACATTGAAGATGTTAATGAGATTTATAGAATCTTTTAGTATTATATTTTATAATAGTTTTCTTTATTTCTACAATGAAAATGTAGTGTGTATTATTAAACTATATAAATTAGAAATGAAGACGTGTTTCAGCCTTACAAGTGACACCAATAAGGCATCATTCATGAAATAAGTAAACCATTGCATACATCATATACATTACATATACATATTACATTATACATATACATTATACATATTACATTATTCAGACTTCCGATGTATACAAACAATTGAGGGCTTTGCCGGAAGAAAGGCGGATAGACCTATAGGCCCTTCTTCGGGAAAACGGTTTAAAATGTAGTGAATAATTATAGTAGCGAAATTTTGTTTTGACTGTACTGTACACACCTGCAGGCCAGGGCTGCGTGCGTGCGTAGCATTTTATTCAGGTGCGTTTTAAAATCTTAGATTGCATGTATCTCAATTTGCCATATTGACGTATACGCCCTTTTTCCGGCAAACCCCTCAATTGTTCTTCCTCTGACACATCGCCAAATGAGATGTATTTATTTTTATTTTAGAAGGTTATTTTACGACGCTTTATCAACATCTAAGGTTATTTAGCGTCTGAATGAGATGAAGGTGATAATTCCGGTGAAATGAGTCCGGGGTCCAACACCGAAAGTTACCCAGCCCGGGAATCGAACCCGGGCCACCTGGTTTCGCAGCCAGACGCGCTGACCGTTACTCCACAGGTGTGGACTAAGTGAGATGTACTGTGTTATAATAGATGTAGGGTAAAGATGCCTAATTCCGTGATACGTTTTTTCACTGAATGTCACGGGATTGGGTATCTTGCTAGGAAGGATGTCTCAAAAGTAGGCGAAGTATGTCTGGCGCTACGGTCGAACGGCAAATCTTTGACTGACATTCAATTTAAAAAAAGTATCACGGAATTAGGCAACTTTACATTACATATCAGCCAGAACCTCAATCAGAGGTTAAGAAGGAATGTCATGTTAAACAATCTAGTGTTATTGTGAACATGTTAACGAGTAATATACAATACTTTGTAATTTGAAATCATTCGTATATACAGTAGCTTGTGTTAATTTATCAATTCTGCAGCCAATTACTTGGAATTTAAAGCTACCAGAGGTATTATCAGTTATCCTTGGCGGTCAAGCAGTTATATCCTGATGGTCGCGGCTTCCAACCCTTGCAGAAACATTGGATTTTTAGGGAAGTGCAGTAAACCCTGGACTTAAGACACACAAAAAGTCCTGCCTTGAAAGTGAACGCCTTCATCATTACGTTGTCCTCTGCTATGTTTCATCTTCTTCCTCCAGTACCATAATATCCAATTATCCGGACTTTGACTCCACTTTAACGGATTTGTCTCTGTTTTCAGCAAGCCTAAAAAGTTGTTTTGCACTCCATATGCCCACAATGATGCTTGCTTCCTTCCGACACCACGTCCTATACTTTCTGTCTTGCATTCACAATCGATTTTAGAACACGATAACGATCACTACGCCGGCTATG
>JAJSOF020000009.1:2400223-2445223 GCA_025594305.2 Periplaneta americana
AATAAGTAAATAAATAAATAAATACATAAATAAATAAGTAAATAAGTAAATATATAAATAAATAAGTAAATAAATAAATAAGTAAATAAATAAATAAGTAAATAAATAAATAAGTAAATAAGTAAATAAATAAATAAGTAAATAAATAAATAAGTAAGTAAATAAATAAATAAGTAAATAAATAAATAAGTTTAAATAAATAAATAAATAAGTAAATAAATAAATAAGTAAATAAATAAATAAATAAGTAAATAAATAAATAAGTAAATAAATAAATAACTAAATAAGTAAATAAATAAATAAGTAAATAAATAAGTAAATAAATAAATAAATAAGTAAATAAGTAAATAAATAAATAAATAAGTAAATAAATAAATAAGTAAATAAATAAATAAATAAATAAGTAAATAAGTAAATAAATAAATATATTAATAAGTAAATAAATAAATAAGTAAATAAATAAGTAAATAAGTAAATAAATAAATAAATACATAAATAAATAAGTAAATAAATAAATAAATAAGTAAATAAGTAAATAAATAAATAAGTAAATAAATAAATAAATCCTTTCAACAGCTGTAAAATTCATTTGCGCAAGAATATTCTCCGTGTGCAACCACTCTTCAACCGCTGCAATAACCTCTTCGTCAGAGTGAGTAAGCAAATTCTATTAACAGAAATAACAAAACTGAAAATTCTTATTCGCGTTGTGCTTGCTGGAAATAACATTGGAATGTCATGACACGAGGAGCAAGTTGCGGTTTTCGTGACCTCCAACTAATATAGAAATCATAGAACCACTTCGGAGGCTTCGCCCCGACTTTGTATCGATAAAGGCTGCGTGAGGCCGCCAGTGGAAAATGGCGTACAAGCGTATAAAAGATGGGGTGGGTTGAGGGCGAAGAAGCTTGCCAGCATCACATAAACAAACACGTCGTGCGCCCTTGAGAGGGGGTGGGCAGCATTCAGCATTGTGGCTCTCTGGAGAGTCCACTCTGGCCTTCACCCGCACATTTAACACCACAGATAGGAAAGCATTGCTCCCCACGTCCAGCTTCGTGGTCAAGCGGTCCGACGTCATCATCATCTCATCAGTGAATGTGCGTTCTCTACTCAACAACCCTGAGTGCACAATAAATGTAATGGTCACGTGATTCGGAGGTCAATAACTTCTCGTAACAGACTACTTCAATTTTCATTCAGGTCTGTTGTAATAATTATCTTTCCTTACTTACTTACTGGCTTTTAAGGAACCCGGAGGTTCATTGCCGCCCTCACATAAGCCCGCCATTGATCCCTATCCTGAGCAAGATTAATTCAGTCTCTATCATCATATACCACCTCCCTCAAATCCATTTTAATATTATCCTCCCATCTACGTCTCGGCCTCCCTAAAGGTCTTTTTCCCTCCGGCCTCCCAACTAACACTTTATATGCATTTCTGGATTCGCCCATACGTGCTACATGCCCTGCCCATCTCAAACGTCTGGATTTAATGTTCCTAATTATGTCAGGTGAAGAATACAATGCGTGTAGTTCTGTGTTGTTTAACTTTCTGCATTCTCCTGCAACTTCATCCCTCTTAGCCCCAAATATTTTCCTAAGCACCTTATTCTCAAACATCCTTAACCTATGTTCCTCTCTCAAAGTGAGGGTCCAAGTTTCATATCCATAAAGAACATCCGGTAATATAACTGTTTTATAAATTCTAACTTTCAGATTTTTTGACAGCAGACTGGATGATAAAAGCTTCTCAACCGAATAATAACACGCATTTCCCATATTTATTCTGTGTTTAATTTCCTCTCGAGTATCATTTATATTTGTTACTGCTCCCAGGTATTTGAATTTTTCCACCTCTTCAAAGGATAAATTTCCATAATTTCGAGGGAAAAATTGTTCTGGGGCCGGGCATCGAACCCGGGACTTTTGGTTTAACGTACCAACGCTCTACCAACTGAGCTACCCGGGAACTCTACCAGACACCGATCCAATTTTTCCCTCTATAGCCACAGACCTCAAAGTGGGCTGACAACCGTCAAGCAACCAACTTCGAGTGCACACTAACCCCGTGTGACTTAAATTGTGGTTTTCTGTTAACGAAGAGTGATGTGTATTATGCAAATCAAGATTTTCAGGCCCGGCCCCGGAACAATTTTTCCCTCGAAATTATTCAAATCAACTTTACAGGGAGTTATATCTGAAAATCTTGATTTGGATAAATTTCCAGTTTTTATATTTCCATTTCGTACAATATTCTCGTCACGAAACATAATCATATACTTTGTCTTTTCGGGATTTACTTCCAAACCTATCTCTTTACTTGCTTCCAGTAAAATTCCCGTGTTTTCCCCAATCGTTTGTGGATTTTCTCCTAACATATTCACGTCATCCGCATACATAAGCGGCTGATGTAACCGTTCAACTCCAAACCCTCTCTGTTATCCTGGACTTTCCTAATGGCATACTCTAGAGCAAAGTTAAAAAGTAAAGGTGATAGTGCATCTCCTTGCTTTAGCCCGCAGTGAATTGGAAAAGCGTCAGATAGAAACTGGCCTATACGGACTCTGCTGTAAGTTTCACTGAGACACATTTTAATTAATCGAACTAGTTTCTTGGGAATACCAAATTCAATAAGAATATTATGTAAAACTTCTCTCTTTCCTAGACATTCTAAATTTTTCACTTTCTCATTGTATGGAGTATAAAGAGAAAATATTGTGATGATGTAAAATGGAGTTTCAAGGCTATGGATCAGTGAAAATAACGAAAAAAAGAAACATTGAAAACTGGAAATTTTGTTTTTAATTCTAAAAAAATAATTCAAGGCTATGGATCAGTGAAAATAACGAAAAAAAGAAACATTGAAAACTGGAAGTTTTGTTTTTAATTCTAAAAAAATAAAATAATGTTTTAGTTTTATAAATCTGTGTTTATTTTGGCTCTAGTGACAATTTGAAGCCACTTAAGGAAAATTAAAAGGACCAGCGAGCGCGTGGAGCTTTGCAGCCCTTTGGACTGACACTATGGCGAGCTTGGTTATTCTCACTTTGAGACTTTGTTCTTCGAGGTTTCCCCCACCGAAAAGGCAAATGCCGGGTAATATTTTCGAATTCGGACCTCATCTCATCTACTAACATCTCGCCAAAATGTAAAAAATCAGTAAAAAAATTCAAAATTGTAAAAATTCTAGAAAATTTATTAACATTGTAAAACTATAAAAATTTGTAAAAATTGTAATTGTATATTGTAAAATATAAACAATATGTAAGATCTACAATAAAATAAATGAAAATAAAAAAATACACAATACAATTATACAATACACAATACAGTTATATACACAATGCAATAAGAATACACAATACAATTTAACACAATAATTACAATTAATAATAATACATAAAATAACCTAATTAATAAGTGAACCTAGTTTTGCATTACAACCTACTTAAATTAAGTATAGGCCCTACATAATTTTCACATTGGTACTGATAATAATCTTTCACTTTACTTTCATCTGACTCACTGTAGTGGCACTATAACACATTTCACCGACACTTTAGAACACATTTCACTGACCCTCTATAACACATTTCACTGACACTATAAATTATCACTGATCGGAACTATTCACTGCACTGTAAAACCATAACTTCACTGACTCAAATAAGACAAATACTTACACCCTTATGCATACTTATAAACAGAAAACATACTTATAAACATATATAAAAATGTGTGGTACAGAAATGATGGATATCGATAGTATATATCATATACATGCTGTACTTTGATACTCGGTGTCTTGATTTTCCAATTTTAAACATTCTGTAATATTCAAAATGCTCCAATGAATGCAGTTTTCCTCCAATCTCAGTGAAATTTTGCACAGATGTCTACAAAAGCATTTGAAGTAAACTGATTAATATGTGTAATATGTGTTTTCTTCTGCTATTGAAAGTATTCAAAGCACCATGTGTTGAGGTTGTGATAAGTTTAAAAAAATTAAAAAACTAACAACTAATGGGTAAATATTTTTTATCAAAAAGTAATTGGAAAAATAAGAAAGTAATATGTCATATTTTACATACAGGGATAAATCAAATGTCATCTTTTGAGAATAAAAAAGGCAGATATGGATGAAATATCGCTACAGAATGCATGCAATGTCAGCTAAATAATAAAGAACTTAATTTATAACAATTAAATTATTAATGATCACCAAGCGAAACAAAGCAATTTTTTTCTTTAGTATAAAGAGGGAAAATATCGCTATATAATATTAATAAGTCAGTATTTATTATTACACAGTAATTTAGGCTGTAGTTAGCTTATAGAATGGTATGGAGAAATTTTGTTTTCACTTGTTTACATTGGGTGAGATATTACATTAGTTGGTGGCATTGCTATACACAAGTGCACTACCCCAGCTGCCTTGTCTGGATGTAACTGCAGAGAGTTGTGGGACTATAAGGAAAATACAGTTTGTTTAAATTTAGGTTTAACCTAAATTTGTTTCTAAATCTGATGAAATCTGCTCAAGGACAGCTAAGCTATCTGTGCTGGGAATTACTTTGAGGAGGAGAAAGTGGTTCAGTAAACAATGGGCTTTCCTCGAGCGCGAACGTGAGCTTGCCAGGATCTGGTGATTGTGTCTGCTAATCACTCCCAGATCTCTCCGTTCGTCCTTAAGCTGTACATAATGACTCACGGAACTTGTAGCCACATGGATTGAAGAATGAATTGCATGAGTTATCTTTAAACTCTTGAAGAAGATGAAGTTAAGACAGAAAATGAAGTCTATGTTACTCGCAAAGGAGTTTTTAGTCCAATAATCCGAGTTTAATATAAGAATTTAGAGATACTTTTTCTCATCATCACTAAAATATTATGCCAGAAATATGAAGGGAGCAAGGGTGGGTGTATGGGTGGGTAGGTGGGTGGTGGATGGATGGATAGATGGATGGATGGATGGATGGATGGATGGATGGATGGATGGATGGATGGATAGATAGATAGATAGATAGATAGATAGATAGATAGATAGATAGATAGATAGATAGATAGATAGATAGATAGATAGATAGATAGATAGATAGATCGGACGGATAGATAGATAGGATAGATAGATAGGATAGATGGATGGAGATGGATGGATGGATAGATAGATAGATAGATAGATAGATGGATAGATAGGGTGGATAGATAGATAGATAGATAGATAGATAGATAGATAGATAAATGGCAATTGATAGTAGTTCTACATGTACTCGATGGGGGACTTTTGGATGGATGGATGGATGGTATCATCCTCTCTGTTCTTATACAGTATGGATGGATTGATAATGGATGGTTATAATAATGGATGGATGAAAAGACAAAGATGATTATGATGACCAGAATATTGGAAATGGAAATATAAAAATGGAGATTTATCCTTCGAAGATGGAAAGATTCAAATATCCTGGAGCAACAGTAACAAATATAAATGGCACTCGGGAGGAAATTAAACGCAGAATAAATATGGGAAATGTTATTATTCGGTTAGAAGCTCTTATCATCCAGTCTGCTGTCCAAAAATCTTAAAGTTAGAATTTATAAAACAGTTATATTACCGAGTTGTTCTGTATAGTTAGAAAGACTCTCACTCTGAGAGAGGAACATATAGTTCAGGGTGTTTGAGAATTCTTAGGAAAATATTTGGGGCTAAGCAGGGATGAAGTTACAGGAGAATGGGAAAGTTAACACAGAACTGCACGCATTGTATTCTTTGACATAATTTCAGACGTTTGAGATAGACACGCGAATCCAGAAATGCATATAGAGTGTTAGTTGGGAGACCGGAGGAAAAAGACCTTTAGGGAGGTGAGACGTAGATGGGAGGATAATATTAAAATGGATTTGAGGGATATGATGATAGAGACTGATTAATCTTACAGTATAGGACCGCTGGCGGTTATGTGAGGGCGGCAATGAATAAAATGGGCTGAAAATTATAATAATGTTCTACTACTTGCGTAATATAATTTAATATGCGCTGAAATACATAATAATACAGTTCTATATGATATGACAATAATAATAATAATATTAATTATTATTATTATTATTATTAATAATATTATTATAATCATAAAACATGAAAATATTAAACCAGACGTTTGAGATGGGCAGGGTATGTAGAACATATAGGTGAATCCAGAAATGCATGTAGAGTGTTAGTTGGGAGGCCGGAGGGAAAAGACTTTTGGACAGGCCAAGACGTAAATGGGAGGATAATATTAAAATGGATTTAAGGGAAATGGGATATGATATAGATTGGGTTAATCTTGCACAGGATAGGGACCGATGGCGGGCTTATGTGAGGACAGTAATGAACCTCCGACTTCATAAGTAAGTACGTAAAACATCAGCAGTAAGGAAACTTTCACTGTCCACAGTTCCGGTACTCTTCCCTTCATGCTGTATGCAAGATGCTCACAATAGAATCTCACCAACAGTCTCTCATCACTACCACAGAATTGTTATTAAATTTAAATATAATACTTAGCTTTGTTTTAAAACCCGCTGTAGGCGCTGTCTCAGCGAGATTGAAACTCTTCCCCACATCCTTGGCTTCTGCCCCTATAGTGAGGCCTTTCGCAACATCCGTCACCATGCTGTCCGTTCTATGCTGGCCGAGGCACTGAAGGAGGTAGGGTTTACAGTCCATCAAGAGGTGCAGGGACCAGCCACACAAGGAAGTGTTCAGCGAATAGATATCATAGCCATTAAGAACAACTCGGCATACATTCTCGATCCCACCATCAGATTTGAGACACATGCAGATCAACCGCATGAGGTGGACAGTGAAAAGAAACGGATCTATGAACCAACAATCCCGCTCTATAAAGATAAATATAGCCTGTCCCACATTGATGTAATAGGTCTGATGGTGGGAGCACGAGGTACCATACCCACCTTCTTTGCCAACAAATGTAAAAACCTGGGCCTAACACACAGCATTGTGAAGGAAATAGCCATTAGTGCCCTCAAAGGATCGGTTCAGATATTGAGAAATCATTTGTATGGGAGTGATAATGAAAATTTCAAGTTATCTTAACCGATGGCTGTTGATTGGTTTAGATATCAATGCCAATCAATCCGTACTATTATTTTTCTCGCGGTATATGGTATTCAAATCATTCTAACCTATCTGATGATATTTTTCCCCCCCTTTCTTAACTGTAAATGAGCACAAACGCTACTTAGGTGCAAATTTTTCTGACATTTTGCATATTCGATTCCCTAACCGTTTCAAATGTATAGAATTTTACCTTTTATGTGTATTTCCAAATTATATGTAGGGGAAAGTCGGGTAGTATCGGACATCGGGTAGTATCAGACAGTGCATTTATTTCATCTACCACCATATGGTAGTACCTGTATGACATGGTTACGTTTCTCTATGCGACATCACAGAAACGTAACCATGTCAATCAGGTACTATCATCGTGTGGTAGATGAAAGAAATTCACTGTCCGATATTACCCGATGTCCGATACTACCCGACTCTCCCCTAATACGCTTTGTCAAATCTGGCAACCTTTTCATAAGGGAAGCTAAATTTATTTATTTTATTTATTATCATCTAGGAATACCTGGATCAAGCCAAAACATTTCGCCTGCTCTTATGATTTTGTCTGGTACACTTAAGGCCTCTCTAACTTTTTAATAAAGTTATGTACTGCAGGACGACCAAAAACTTTGAGTAAATTTCTCAAGCAAATCTTATTTGATGTTGTCGGAGAGAGTCATTCAATACTTAAGAAACATAAGTAATCGCTTTTGCATAGTAAAATGAGAAATATTCATTCCCAAACCAAATTATTACCGTAAAATAAATTCTCGCTCCAGACTCAAAAGGGATTCAACTTCCTTCCAAAAGGACTGTGTGAGTCCAATCTTCTCATATATTGTACTGTATTGCCATCTCAGGCCTTGATGTTAGCCAGAGTACCCGGCGCGAAACTCTGTAATAACAACTGAGATCAGTGAAGTGGCACTTGGAGGTAAGGTTATAAAACTGGCGCTCTGTGTAATACAAATTTATATAATAGCTTTCACTGAAACTACTGTATGCCATTGAGCTATACTGAGTACATATGGTACTTTTCTGGTCACAAATTACACATAATTGAATTTGTAAAGACATTCATTATATATGTAACAACGGAACCGGAACTTCCATTGAAGCTGTAGAACAGTTAATTATTCAGGGAAACCAGCTGTACTGGCCTATTCATTTGCACGAGATTCTGAATGTTTTATGAAGAAATTGACTTTATTGTGCGATTGCTTTATAGATGAGAATTACATTGATGTAAAAACAGTTATATGGAACATACCGTTACACGAACATCGTATTATTTATTGACTAGTTTCATCTTTGGAATTCGAGAAAGGTAATATATGATTCGAACTTTCGTGAGTAATTTTGTGGCACATGGCTTGACGAATGGTTTTGAAACATTTTGATGAATTATAGATAATAAAATAGGATGGTACATTAATTGCTACAGAGAAACTGAAAACTAACATTTCACAGAGAAAACTATATTTCCTTCAGTAGGCATATGTAGATGAAATTATGGGGATCATCAGTGCGGTTTTAGGCGTAATAGATCGACTATTGATAAGATATTTTGTATTCGACAGATAATGGAGCAAAAATGGGAGTATAAGGGTACAGTGCGTCAGTTATTCATAGATTTCAAAAAGGCGTATGACTCGGTTAAGAGAGAAGTTTTATATAATATTCTTATTGAATTTGGTATTCCCAAGAAACTAGTTCGATTAATTAAAATGTTTCTTAGTAAAACGTACAGCAGAGTCCGTATAGGCCAGTATGCTTTTCCAATTCACTGCGGGCTAAAGTAAGGAGATGCACTATCACCTTTACTTTTTAACTTTGCTCTAGTGTATGCCATTAGAAAAGTCCAGGTTAACAGAGAGGGTTTGGAATTGAACGGGTTACATCAGCTGCTTGTCTATGCGGATGACGTGAATATGTTAGGAGAAAATCCACAAACGATTAGGGAAAACACGGGAATTTTACTTGAAGTAAGTAAAGACATAGGTTTGGAAGTAAATCCAGAAAAGACAAAGTATATGATTATGTCTTGTGACGAGAATAGTGTACGAAATGGAAATATAAACATTGAAAATTTATCCTTTGAAGAGGTGGAAAAATTCAAATACCTGGGAGCAAAAGTAATAGATACAAATGATACTCAGGAGGAAATTAAACACAGAATAAATATGGGAAATGCCTGTTATTATTCGGTTGAGAAGCTTTTATCATCCAGTCTGCTGTCAAAAAATCTGAAAGTTAGAATTTATAAAACAGTTATATTACCGGTTGTTCTTTATGGCTGTGAAACTTAGACTCTCACTTTGAGAGAGGAACATAGGTTAAGCGTGTTTGAGAATAAGGAGCTTAGGAAAATATTTGGGGCTAAGAGGGATGAAGTTACAGGAGAATAGAGAAAGTTACACAACACAGAACTGCACGCATTGTATTTTTCACCTGACATAATTAGGAACATTAAATCCAGACGTTTGAGATGAGCAGGGCATGTAGCACGTATGGGCGAATCTAGAAATGCATATAGAGTGTTAGTTGGGAGGCCGGAGGGAAAAAGACCTTTAGAGAGGCCGAGACGTAGATGGGAAGATAATATTAAAATGGATTTGAGGGAGGTGGGATATGATGATAGATCTTGCTCAGGATAGGGATCTATGGCGGGCTTATATGAGGGCGGCAATGAACCTCCGGGTTCCTTAAAAGCCAGTAAGTAAGTAAGTAAGCTTGTATCTTATCCTGAAAACTTTCCATACTTATTGTATTTTCGTTTTAATTAACAGTTATGGAAAATTGTTGAAATTCTTACAGAGAAAATGGGAGTATCCCAACAAGACCTTCTCCAGTATTGTCGTTGTCCACTGAAAGTTTAACAGAAACAGAGCCTCACCAGGTTTTGGATCCGAATCTCTGAGGTATGAAATGATAATGTAGTACAATAATGCTTCACATATGGTACTCTATTTATGTTGACGAAAACGTGTCACTGAATCTAGAAGGTCTATGCTGTTCTGTGAAGCAGCAAACCTCGTTCACTGGCTGTTGACAGCAGTCCTAGAGTTCGAAGAAGTTATTTGGTTAAAAAGAGCATCCATCTCTGAAGTGAAACTTCTCAGAAAATGTTACGTGCTTCTTACTGGAAAATTTATGTTTTCTGTAATCGGATTTCAGCATGCAAAAGGTGGCTTGATGTACGTTTGAAATACATTTGTATCGACAGGGAGAGCATGTTTGATGTGCTGCAGTCTGGATCGACTGTATCCAGGAATACCCGTACAAGGCATCACCGGAATTTGTAAAATGGAAACGCTTCACAGAGTAACGTGTTCTGATATTGTCTCTGTCTTGCAGACATGCATAAGCATACAGAAGAATCAATACCAATACTAAACCCTATTTCAGTTTGGTTGATAGGCCTTCCCCTCTACTCACACTCTCAACCATTAGTGAATGAGAAGATACTACTATCCATCTTACTAATATTCGACTAATTGACTTTCAGCATAGTGAAAAATATTATTTAAAATATTTACTGATAATCTATATTTCGAAAGTTTATACTAATCGTTTATATTTCATTGTATTGCTGTTTATATCAACTGACATATTAAAAAGCTACTGAGACCAGAAGATAAATGTTTTCTTCACTGCTAGTTGCTACTCTACTACACACACAATAGGACAATCTGTACTGTGTCGCTCCCCCCCTGACTTTATAATACAAACTAACATTCCTGATTATAATTATTAACGAAAATATTGTAAGAACGACACTAAAATATACTCAGCCATGTAATTGTCAAACATCTGTGTCACTGTATTTTATATTCACTTATGTACTTTATTTAATATTTTTTTCTTGTGTGTACAACTTGGGGGTGCAGGTATAAGAGGTAACAGCTACCGCCCTGTTATTGACGAACTCAGGGCAAGTAGAAGGGGAAAGAAATGCTTTCGCATCGTTTGAACTTATATGAAATGTCGTTTACGTACAGTACCATCTGTCCTTGCATCCTCGACAGAGTTCTAATGAGTTATGGAGGTTAATTGGGGTGAAAAGAAGGCAAAGGACGTTCATAGTTTGACAGTAAATAAAAAGGGGAGGTGCGGAGAGAGTAAGAGAGGGATTGGTAAAGGAAAGACGGGCAGAGGAAATTAACAAACTAAAATAAGGATACTTTATCATTATACGTTCCATACAGTTCAGTTCCTATAAAATGCTGGAAGCGATATTAGGCTACTGTTTGTAGTTTTCTTGAACAATTATTCACAAGACATAACTATGTAAAATAAATCACTTAATATACACCTAACTAAGAAGATGAACTTCCATTCTCTGGATTACGCACAAAATTACTTTAGACGCTTGATATCATTTATAAATATTTTGAGTCCGCCGTTATGGCTCAGCGCAGAGTGAGTGCACTTCCCAACCAAGTTGCTCGTAGTTGGATTTCCTTTCGAATAAATTGTTTGCACTTGTACATTATTTATCTTTTGGCGTACGCTTTTATTTAATTTTAAATTTGGGAAACACACAAGCAGAAATTTAAATCAACTTCCGCCAAGTTTTAAAAATAAGATAACGATTTTACTTGTTTCTCTGTTTCACATAGTTTAATGCGAAAAAAATTATTATTATTATTATTATTATTATTATTATTATTATTATTATTATTATTATTCATTGTTCTGACCAAGGGCAGGTCTTTTAGTGCAAACCCAGCTTTCCCCAACCTTTCCTATTTTCTGCCTTCCTCTCCGCATATGTTCCATATATCTTAATGTCGTCTATCATCTGATATCTTCTTCCGCCCTGAACTCTTCTCCCGTTCACCATTCCTTTCAGTTTATCCTTCAGTAGGCAGTTTATTCTCATACAATGACCCAACCAATTCCTTTTTCTCTTGGTGTGTGGATAAGCTTCAGGGCTTCTACCGCGTTGTCTTGGTGTTATTGGCTGAAGTTTCGACTGCTGTGTTGTGGCCATCTTCAGAGCAGTTGTTGGATAAGGAAATAGTCTGCCAGTACTTTATATATAGTAGTCTCGATGGGGGGGAGTACTTGCTTACTTACTCCTTTTTCTCTTCCTCATCAGTTTCATTATTATTATTATTATTATTATTATTATTATTATTATTATTATGGTATGGAATATATGGCAAGAAAACTAAAAGAAGAATATGAAAATGGGGATTTTCCATAAATATAGGGAAAACTAGTAAATATTTATGTAGAGGAGAAGAAAAGGAACATTTAATGGAGAAGAATTAGAGCCATCTATTGAATGCACTTATTTAGGCACAAAGATAGATCATGAAACAATACTAACAATACCATCCCATCGCACCTCCTCATATTCATCCTCTTTCACAATAGCCCTGCCAAGACTCTGGAATTCGTTACCTGCTAGCATCAGGGACTGTCGAAATAAAATTGAATTCAAACGTAAACTTACTAGGCACTTGGTCAGTAATTGAGACTCGTTCAGACATGGTTTCTTGTAAACAGTTCTCTTAATCTGTCACAAAATATTTCAATAACCGGTAATTTCATCACTGTACAATTATATTATTATAGGTTTAATTTGTAATTCAGTAAATACAAAATATTCTTTGTCCTTAACTTTCATGATAATGTCTAGCGTTCATTAGTCAGGTACTCTTTTCGTACTTTGATTTTTATTGTAATTGTAATTGTAAATTTAATATTAATTGTAATTTTATTCTTCACATTATAGTTGTAATCCCCTGGTAGAGGGGCAGAGAAGGCCTGATGGCCTTATCTCTACCAGGTTAAATAAATAGGCCTAAATGCTACTAAATAATAAATACAGTATATAATACAGTGGAAATTAAAAACAGAATTACACAAACAATAGAAGCAATAAACGCTCTAAATTCTATTTGGTGAAGCAAAAATATTACAAAAAATAGAAAACTATAAGTATACAGAGTGTTTAAAAAATACGGGGCATAATTTCAGGTATGTATTTCCCACATGTAGACAATCAAAATAGTTCATTACAACATGTGTCCGGAAATGCTTTATTTCCGAGTTATGGCCTAAAATAAAATTGAAATTCACCGGAATTTTTCTTTCCGCAGGTCGTTGCCGTCAAAGGAGACATTAAGAGGGCACTCTGACAGTTCATTCCGAGGCGAAGGTTACATTCAGTGTTGTGTAGGCGTTAGACACTCCACTGATCAATCGTCAAAACATTCACTTCTTGCATGGTGGCGCTCCTGCACACTTCAGTCGTACGGCTCGCCGGTACTTGGATCGAAGGTTTTCTGATCGATGGATAGGTAGAGGTGGCCCAATTGCTTGGCCTTCACGCTCACCTGATCTGAACTCTCTCGATTTCTACTTGTGGGGCCATTTAAAATCATTGGTTTATTCGTCTCCGTTGCCTGATTTGGAATACCTTTGGAATCGAATTATGGCATGTTCTGAGGACATACGCAATACTCCTGGAGTTTGGGATCGTGTTCGCAGGTCAATGAGACATCGATGTGAGGTCTGTATTCAAGCAGGAGGTTGACAGTTTGAACATTTTCTGTAATGACAACAACCTGCGGAAAGAAAAACGTTCCGGTGAATTTCAATGTTGTGAAGGCCATAACTCGGAAATGAAGCATTTCCGGACACATGTTGTAATGAACTATTTTGATTGTCTACATGTGGGAAATACATACCTGAAATTATGCCCCGTATTTTGAAACACCCTGTATAAAAGCATAGTCCAAAGTATCCTAACATACGAAGCTGGAGTTTGGCAAATTCCAACTAGGGGGAAAAATGATTTTAAATACAGAAATGGATATCCTAAGAAGATCAGCTGGGAAATCTAAAATGAAAATAATAAGAAATAAACGAATAAAAGAAATTATGGGAGTGCAAGACGACCCAGACATTATAGATATAACAGAAAGGAAAAGGTTACAGTGGTATGGCCATATCAGAAGAATGGCAGAACAATGATTGCCAAAAATAATTATGGAATGGATCCCACCAGAAAGAAGGAAAAAAAGGACGGCCAAAAAAGACTTGGAGGGCGAACTAGCAGCTATGGATGCTGGAGGATTAGAACCAGGCCAATGGATGAACACAGAGGAGTGGCGTTTGGTTTCCGGAAGACGGCGATAGCTGTTATGACACCGGAATGATGATGATTAATGATGATGATTATTAATATTATCATCATCATCTTGCTTTATCAGAAATTAAGACTATAAGACTACGGTTCCGTCTTTTCTTGTAACTACATATGATTTTTTTTTTCTTTGGGTTAGTTTCCCAGCATCAACTCTAGAAGTCTTTTCTCCAACATGCTGAAGGGTATTAGTTTGATGTCCTTTAATATTATCATTAAATGGGCAGATATTCCGACCAGTCATTATTATTACTATTATTACTATTGTTATTCATATTGTTATACTTTTTCTTGTTTAATTCAGCATGAAGTTACTATTTACAAAATAACAACGTGGGTTTTGCGAGATTTTCCTCCATTGCCTTCCTTTCTCGGGGATCATTTCCGACAAGCCGTCCTGTAACATAACCCGCCAACTTGGGGAAGGAAGGAGCTTGATTGCAGTGTTGCCTACTGAATTTAATAGTTTCCGCTTCACCAATTATTTCTTGCCCGTGCTATTTGCCTAGCCTAGATCCTCCGGTTTCTGAAACAACAGTCAGTCTCAATGTGGCGCTGCAATGGATATCTTGATTGCACTGCCTACGCTACGGTGGAATAAACCCTTCTAGCTCCAAGACTTTCTGTCATATTAGGCTACTAACGAATGTGTAAAATTGTGGCAGAGAAAAAGATACGTTCACCCGAGCACATTTTTTTCTATCACAATTTTTAGATCCCACAGAAACTGAAAATTCATATTCAGTGTGAAAAGCAAGTGGACTAGGGATTATTTATTTATTTTAAATTTATTTATTTATTTATTTATTTATTTAATCTGGCAGAGCTAAGTCCAGTAGGCCTTCTCTTCCACCCAGCCAGACTCTAATTCTAATTGAATACAATTGCTTAAATAGTTATTACATTAATATCTAGACCATAAAATAACATGAAAGTGAATAATGAAAGTTGGATAAGTAACGTTAGTGTGACAATAATAAACATTGGTAAGAAATAGTGATGATGATGATAATAATAATAATAATAATAATAATAATAATAATAATAATAATAATAACGAGATAATTTAAACATGTATTGTGATATATATAACCATTAAACATTAAGAAACCTGAAACAGCTATTATTGTTAACAAGAATTGTTAGAAAAATATCTCGTTAGTCTATTCTTAAATTGGTTTGATGTCTGACAGTCCCTGACATTACTCGGTAGGGATTTCCAAAGTCGAGGAACAGCTACAGTGAAAGAAGATGAATTTGAGGATGTTCGGTGGGAGGGAATGGATAATATTGAGGAGTGTTGTGATCGTGTGTCTACGTTATGATGGGTGGATAAATTTTGAAAACGAGACGCAAGATAGACAGGAGTGGAGAAATGCAATATGTGAAAGAGAAGGAAAGACAGTGGATTTTCCTACGATCTTCTAGACGGAGCCAGGACAACATTTCGAGGGATGGTGTTACGTGATCAGCCCGGCGAATATTGCAGACGAAACGGACGCACATATTATGAACACGTTGTAGTCTCTGCGCCGAAGTAACGCTTAGGTCAGTAAGCAGAATATCACAGTAATCGAAGTGGGGCATCACGAGTGTATGCACTAACATTTTTTTCATGGAAAAGGGTAGAAAATTCTTCAATCGCCTAAACGAGTGGATTAATGAAAATACTTTTTTGCAGGTTTCTGCAACTTGAATGTTCCAATTTAAACTTTTATCCATATAAATACCTAGATTTTTTACTGATTCACTGAACGGAATTTCGGTACCATATATTTTAATCGGGGATAATAATAATAATAATAATGATAATAATAATAATACTGTGATATGTTATTAATAAAGTGGCGTAATATGTGCAGTTTCATATTTTATTTGGTGTTATTTCTGATCACTATAGCTCTCCTGGTAACTTTCCATGAGTTGAACGGAAAGTTAAAAACTCTCACGACAAGTCCTAGTAAACTGCGATGCGCACGGTGGTACGGTATTAGCGCAGAGTTCTTAAATGAGTCCCCGACATCGTTAAATCCAAACAAATTGCACTACATGATTTTATACTTCATAACTGCAGCGATACAAGACTGAGGGAACCGTGTATTCATACAGAGCAACGTTATTTCCTAGGTAACCAAACTTATGAGTGAAGATTACCAGTATGTTTTTGGCTCTATTTAAATATTCGTTTATTTTTTATTCTTCTGTTGAAAATTCATGTAGTCTATTTGACTTATAATGTGCATAATAGTATTAGTACTTTGCCTTAACTAAATGCGGCACCTAAAGTCTTGAATTCCTAATAAAGTTAGGTAGGGAGACTAATAGAATTATAGAAATTGCATCATGACAAGCTGCTAAAAGATCATAGGCTGGAAAGCGAAGACTTTTACAACAGCTTAGAAAGTCTCTGTGGATATTGACTGCTCCGACAATAGTAGTGGAGAGGAAAATTAAAGATGTCCTCACTTGTATTGTTTGCATTGTGTCGATTTGTTAAGTATTTTGGTGTTTGAAATGGAACACAGTAACATACACAAGTATGATTAGTGATATTTAATTTCATTTTTACACCCTCCACAGTTTAGCGTTTATGTTAAATTGATTAAAAATACAGAGTGATTCAAAAGTCTCTTGAAATTTATGCAATTGCAAAAGTTTCTGTACTTCTGAAACATACTATACCGAAGATTGCATTCAGTGCATTTCAATGTGGTTGCCCTCTACGTCTAGGCAGAGCCTCCGTCTTTTTTCCGTAGATCGGATCACTTTGTTCACCATAGCGGGCGTGATCTCGTCTGCTGCTGCAGTTATTCGCTGTCGTAATTGCTGTAGGGTGTCGGCCCGTGTTCGATACACCTTAGATTTAATGAAACCCCAGGGCGAAAAGTCTTAAGGGCGTCAGGTCTGGAGAGCGGGATGCTCAAATTCTCAGTCAGCCACGACCTATCCATCTACCGGGAAAGTGTTCATTGAGGTATTCTCTTACAATTATGGCAAAATGGAGTGGTGCGCCATCTTGCTGGAAAACAACGGTGTCTGTTATTCCATCCTGTTCCAGCTGCAGTACCAAGAAGTGTTGTAGCATATCAAGGTAGGTATTCCCTGTAATTGTTCGCTCTGCGAACATAAACGGTCCGTGAATTTGTGTCTTCGTCATCCTCATCCAGACATTTACCTTCGGTGAGTCCCGCTGCCACTCTTGGATCACTCTTGGCTGTTCTTCTGTCCAAATTCTGAAATTGTGCCTGTTCACGTGACCACATGTATGAAATGTTGCTTCAGCACATTTGTGCCGTTTATATTTCGGCACGTCTTTCTTTTACTTTCTAATTCTTTTACATTTTTCTATCTTTATACTTTTCTCTGTTAGTTTTAATTATTCTAACTCTTCACAAATGACTTGTAGTTTTTTTCTTTCTGATCTAGTTCTTCTTACATCTCGTAGATGGCTTTCCTCTCATCTTTCTGTTTTTTTTCGTATGCTCTGGTTCTGTTCCTATAACCTGTGATGAGTTGAGACCGGGGGAGCAGTTATTATTTTATCGAGGGAGCAGTTATTATTTTATAATAGCGCTTGCTGATTGGTTAAGACGGTGGCGTGAGTTTATATTTGGACTGTGATGCGAGTATTCGCAGCAGTAGCGTCAGTCTGATTGATGGACTCATTCAGGTCGGATGTGTGCCGGCAGTTGAGGATGTGTGTGTGATAGGGTACGAGCTCCTACGTAGGCCGGGGATCGAACCGGGTTCGATAAGTCTACTGGAAGCTGCATAGTCCACGGTGTTGTGGCAACCTGCGAGTGTATTGCAGAAGATATTCGTGTGGAATTTAGCGGCGAGTTTTGGGATGTACTTATTAGCTTGAACTGCATTCATTTTCCTGACTGACTTGCGTTCAGTCAACTCTCGTCAAATACTGGTCGGTATTTTTATTTCAGAGGATCGTTTTTCTACCTGTGATATAACTAAAAGCCTACCACAATATACAATCAGTTCAGTGAGTTGGTTTTGGTTTATGTTTTATTTAGTTATTGCAGTAGAACGAATTAAAGAGTATGGAATTCACGATGAAGGCACCCATTGTTGTGTGACGTTTGAGGGGTGGCCAATTTGTATGTAACGGCTATGTGTGTGCTGAGTGATGGTTATGTGAAGGTTGTATGACAAGATGGATGCCAGCGTGGGGAAGTACCTACCTATGTAAGGTAATTAGCTGGATTTGGTTCACGTTACTCTGTGAACAAGATATTTTCTGTGCTACGAATTTATTTTACTTATTCAAATAAATAGTTGTGTTTTACATAGTGAGTGTGTGTTATCACTTGACTACCTCGACACGCAGATTACCATCCTGATCATAACGATTCATGGCAGGGTTAATTTATTATTTAATTGTCTTGTATTCCAACTAGCAAGATTAGATGATTAGATAGATAGAAAGGTCGAGACTCGCCTCACATTGTTTATCAAGTTTTAATTTTCGATTGCATCCAACAAGTCAAAAAACATTGCTTGTTCAGCTGAAAAATCCTCAGATTCAAGCTGGTGCAGTATCTGGATGTGATAAGGGCGTCTCTTCAAGGTACAGCGTAAGGTATGCCATACAGTTCTTTGTGAAACCTAAAGCTCCCTGCTCATTCTTCTGGTAAAAGCGGTGGGACTCCGTGTGATGGCATCCTGTATGGCTTGCACTGTTATGTGGTGTTGTAGTCGATGTCCCTGAACACTTCTCATCCGCAGAATTGCCAGTTCGTTGGAATTTGTTTACCAGATCTCTGATAGCTTGCCTGGTAGGTCCCGGTTTCCTGAATCTTCTCTCGAAATCTTGCCGGACCTGTTCGTAGGTCATTCCACGTAGTCGAGCTGAAACGACTGCTATTCTTTTTTGTATGGTAAGCATTCTATCCAAATATCTATAAAATAAATCCATGCATTGGCGATATCAGGAAAATGTCAAGAGACTTTTAAATAACCCTGTATATTGATCTTAATATAAATATTTTATTTTTGTGTTGCATAAAATATATGGAACAAATAAATTCTGTAAAAATACAAATTTGTTATGTTCATCAACAAATTTCTTTCAAAAACAACCCTTGTCAGAGTGTTCCAGAGTTTAACATTATTTTGTAGGTTTCTAAAAAATGTATACTTATACAAAACTAAATACCAATATCCTGTAGTTTCAAGTAAAAAAGTTCCAAATACTTCTCTACAATATTTAAGAAGGGAGGAGGGTTTTTGTTTCTCCTGAAAATTTTGTTTTGTGACAAGGGTGCTTTTTAAAAAGACGTCTTCAATTATAAGAAAAGTATGCTTGACTTTTCTGAAAGCACAACTTCCGTGTATGATCACCCTCACAGGGTTGTCTATAGAACAAGACAGCGTACCCATGTCAGCCTGGCAGATACTGCACTGCAGCCCTCCGTTGTAAAGCGGGCAGACATGATGCAGTCAATATTGCGACAAGTAATGCCATTCATTCACGTGCACAGTAAATCAGGGCTCCCCGTCTGGCCGCGTATTGATTGCTCGCGTTCATGTTGATGGATTTATACTGAACGAGGAGGATTGAAGCCGGGCTTTGCTACATGGAAGGGCGGAGAAAATTCAGACAGGTGCAAGGATTTGTGAGAAACATTGTTTAATTAAAACTCGGGAGGAAGACTGTGTGTCCTCGCCATCTGGGTCACGGCCAGGCCAGGATTTGTGGCTATCTGTCCGCACACCGTGATATCGTCATTGCATTAATCCCATTGTGCTCGTAGAACAATATCCAGTCCTGTAATCTAGATCCTTGCTCATCCGAGGGTCAAGTGTTGGCTCCTCTGGATGTAAGTTCGTTTGCTAACAGGAGAATGGCCACCAGTTCTGTGATAAAAGTTATGGTACAGGGAGTTATGCCTAAAAGCTTGATTTGAATAATACACGTCACAGTTCGTTAAAAGACAACCACAATTTAAGTCACACAGAGTTTGTGTACACTCAATGTTGGTTGCTTGACTGTTGTCAGCCCACTTTGAGATCTGTGGATATAGAGGGAAACATTGGATCGGTGTCTGGTAGAGTTCCCGGGTAGTTCAGTTGGTAGAGCGTTGGTACGTTTAACGAAAGGTGCCGGGTTCGATACCCGGCCCCGGAACAAATTTTCCCTCGAAATTATTCCAAAGTTATGGTCATCATCATACTTTGATAAAATCTGTAACTATGAAGAAAGAAAATGGCAAACATTAAGTACACGTCATGGTCTTTGAAAACCACAAAACTTTTAATTTCACATTATGAGTCCCGTGAACTGTTTCATCATCCATTCTTAAGTACTTAGTATAGGATTTCACATCTTCACTCTGATGTTCTCTCAGAGAGTTTTATAGATTTCTTTTGTGTCTTTTCTCCCTATCCAATCTCTCACCCAAATACGTTTTTTCTCTTATTTTTTTCTTTAATATTAATGCAATCACCATTACTGCACTTACAGTTGCAACAAGCATAGAACTGTTGTGGATCCATTGTTAGAACTGTAATTAAAGATGTGATAAAAGCTTTGACATAGTGTAATATACTCAAAATCTTACATTTGACCATATAATTATATTTGACTATTACACTTTTACTACGTCACACTACTTTTGACCAATAAAACGGTACGAAAGGACGTCTTTCAACCAATCATGGCTGCTTATCGCACAATTTTATCGCGTCCGTAGCATTTGTTTATTTTTATCACTACCCTAGCATTTGTTTCTTGTTTGCCAACATTTCAAACTGCACTGGATCTGGACGTCAAAAAACAGAAAATTACAAACCACTCCAGTCGATGCACAGCACTTTCAAATATGACTCGCATTGGCATTCAAGAACAAGAATTAATAAAGATCACTGGTCATATATGAAGAGCACCATTCGGAAATCCTGAATAAATTGAGGGATACACCATGTACATCAACGAGTTCACTTCTTTTACGCACACGTCCAATATAACATCAACTGAACCACCAACCACTAAAACATTCAAATTTGAAAATTGTACTTTCAATAATTGTTTCTTTAATAATTATTCATATTTATTTTTTATTTCATCATCGTTAATTAAAACGTTTCTTGTTTATTTCATCATCTCTAATTAAAACTTTTCTAACACTTGTTTATATTATTTAGTTATAGCTTCTGCTATATGATATTATGGATAGTCACGTATCAGAGATTGTTTAATACTAAGATTTATTGAAAATCATCTGTCAAGTGACGTTGATTACTGGGATCCGGATAATTGAACTGGAATGCAAATGTTTTAATAAAAATGAAACTGAATCAACAAAGCCTTCTTGACTAATAACCGTCCACAGAGTTCAATGAAGATTCCATAGTTGGCACAACTGATAACAAGAAAACTTAATCATAAAACACTACTGCCATCTAGCGTAATGTTGAGATGGTACAATAATACATTTGAAGACAGTTGTATTTTCGTAAACCAATTAATATTTTATTGCATTGGAGTACTTCGTTACTTCTAATCTTTATATACTTTCTCCTAATCGTGTAATAGTCAATTAAATTCCACTCGAGTTTCGATTTTCTCTAGATAAATCAAAACCTCTAGTGAGATTACTGTCGATAAAAAATTTTATGTTCTGTGACACAGAAATTTGATAGTGTAATATAGGCCCTAAATATATCCCTTCCATCGTCTGTGTACACTCTTCATACTGTCCAAAGCATCTCCTTTGTCGTACATTGTCTGTTCTGCCGATATTATAATTTTCTTCACTGCTTTCTTTCCTTACAAGTGATTTGTGAAAATTTATACTCTTGGACATTAATAAGTAATAATAATAATAGTAATAATAATAGTAATAATAATAATAATAATAATAATAATTTTGGGGTTTAGTAACAAGCTTTCTTTTACGGTGATGGGTTGTTAGCCCTTCACCCATCTCAAACGTCTGGATTTTATGTTCCTAATTATGTCAGGTGAAGTATACAATGCGTGCAGTTCTGCGTTGTGTAACTTTCTCCATTCTCCTGTAATTTCATCCCCCTTAGCCCCAAATATTTTCCTAAGAACCTTATTCTCAAACACTCTTAACCTATGTTCCTCTCTCAAAGTGAGAGTCCAAGTTTCACAACCATACAGAACAACCGGTAGTATAACTGTTTTATAAATTCTAACTTTCAGATTTTTTGACAGCAGACTGGATGATAAAAGCTTCTCAACCGAATAATAACAGGCATTTCCCATATTTATTCTGCGTTTAATTTCTTCCCGAGTGTCATTTATATTTGTTACTGTTGCTCCAAGATATTCGTATATGTGGACGTAATTCCATCCCTCTGCGCTAGATGTCAGGTCCGCGATATTTCGCACTCATGCCAATGCTACTAGTATAGAGCTGTCCGGTATTATTATAGTAAGATATTTGTTTTCGCAGCCCAGAAATATTTTGGGAGATTAGTTTTAAAGTAAGCTAAGCTTGTGAAGACGGAAGAGGCCAGAGACATAGATATCCACGTGGTTTATGAAATGTAATCTGGGAAGTGAGGTCTGCAGCCTTGGCATGTCATTCGGTGTGACAAGGCAGCCTTATTCATTCTGGCTGTGCTATCGATCGGATCGGACTTCTCAACCCGCACGTGGACGTCTCAGAAGTAAGGGTCACGTCACGCGAATTCGGTGGCAATCAATGGTCCGCGTGTCGGTTATAAAACTAAATGGAAAGGAAGCGGAGTCCCTCCGTTCTGATTAACTTGGTTGTTTGACAGCCACGCGATCCTCACGTCTATTCTTCTGGTTTCTTGACCTCGACAGCACCTAGCTACAGTCCCGTCGCTCTTGTTTCCGGCAGCCAATCACGTTGCAGGTCGGTTCATTCATTCATTCATTTATTTTATTCCATAGATCTTACATCAGCAATGAAGGTTTAAGATGTGGAACATGTCAACATTTTACAATAGTACAATTACAATTTTTACAAATTTTTATAGTTTTACAATTTAGTAATTTTCTACAGGTTTTACAATTTTGTACAATTTTTTACATTTTGGCGAGATGTAGTGAGATGAGATGAGGTCCGAGGATTCGCCAAAATATTACCCGGCATTTGCCTTTTCGGTGGGGAAACCCGGAAAAATAACCAGGTAATCAAATCAAAGGGGTAATCAAATCAAAGGGGTTGATGCCAAGGACTCGCCATAGACCATCCGGCTTCAGTCCCACGGCTGGGAAAACCTCCGAAGAAACCAAAGTCCAAAGGGGGATCCAACCCAAACCCGAACGCAGCTCCGGATCAGCAGCCCAGCGAGTCTGCCGACTGAGCTACATCGAAGGCTCTACTAAAAGTATACAATACATAGCCAATCAGATTATTAAATTTACAAACGCAAACGATCATTCATCAGTTGAGCTATATTATAATACAAAACAATTTAATTAAATTTAAGGCATAAACAATTCAACTAGTTGTGATATACAGAAATTGATAATGGCATATCATGCAAACTACTTCAAATTACAAACACAAACAATTTAAAGTAGAGCTATCCCTCCGTTCTATTCAATTTAAAGCATTTACAATTCATCGCCAAAACTATACAAATATATACAAAACAAAGTAGCATACTTTCACCTATACAAATTTGTGCAATTAATAACAAGTAGATTAATTCAATTTATAATCATAAACAATTCATCAGTTGAGCTATACATATTACCATTCAATTTACAGTATTTACATTTATACCGTCTTGTGGTTCGCTGATGATGACGTTATTCATTTCTTAAGGCTCGATAAATGCTTAATATAATCGCCCACCATTTTGGCTCTTTCGTTGGCGTTCGCAGAAAAGGCACGAGGACGTTATTTGCCGCTCAATTATTTGCTGAATTACAGTGCGTTTGATTTATTATCATAGGAGCTACGACATGATAATGTTTAACGGTGTGGCAAATAGATTCCTCGTAAGGTATCTCGGCAACGAAAGAACAAAAATGGCGAACGATACTACCTACCTAGACTTTATAGAGCAGGCCCGCACAAGGTTTGCGCTCTCCGAGCTGGCTCATAGCTCATGAGCGGAATGCAGATATTAGCTGCGCTCTGTATAAGAATGGACTGGAAGAAGGGGTGATCTCGTAGAAAATGTACACAAAAGGAAGTACTATTACGAGTGTTTATGAAATGAATTCCCGTTCAGTGTTTGCAAAACTATCTTGGAATATTATTAATTAATAAAGAAATATTTATTTTACAGAAATAATAGAAATTCTGTAGCTACTTAAATGTACAATATTATTTTATTATATTTTTATTTATCAGTACATCAAAACAAGGTTTTATGCTGTTGGTAGCCTACTGATCGTAATGAAACATCAGTTACAGATGTTCGATGTCTGCCTTTATTAAAGTTGATTATAGAAAACAGTTTCTCACAAATATAAATGTTGAGCCAAACATAGCAATCATTTTCACAGCCAGCCTGTGTAGTCGTGGATATTATTGGTAATGTTTAGTCTTGTAAAACTCAACCAGGCTAGTAGTATTATTCAAACGATCTTTAGCCCTTAGGTCACATTGAAGATCAATAAGTTCGAGCTGTAAATCGTTAAATGTTAAATGTTATGTTCCGTCTTTTAGATTCCTCCATACTGTACTGTAGCAGTAGGTAAGCAACGTGAAACAGTTACTGAGAATAGGCCTACACACTGCACTCCACTAGATAACTGAGTGGTCGTTTCCCTCCTCTACCTATAGCAAGTCTATGTCATTCTGACGTATCTTCCTCTCCGTTTCGGCGAGCGGTAAACACAGCTCTCCCGCTCGTTGAGCGCTGTTTGTGCAGGTATGTTATAGAGCCTTTCACTTCCTAAGACGTAAGCAAAGAGGAGGAATAACAGCGTCGAAACTTTAGTCATCTCTACTTCTACACATCAGCGTTTCTCCTACTATGTTGCATGTGTCACTAGCGGCCACGAACTTCTTTAGCTTAGTGAGTCGTAATGTGATGACTAGTTTAACAAAAATATTCTTTAATTTAGTTGAGTAACATGTCGTAATTATCAAGTACCTGCGGAAAGGCTCGTCATCTGCAAGTCAATACCGATACTAATACAGAACGAACGCAAACAAACTCGGCTGAATTCTCGGTAAAGATGGAAATGTGATCCGGATACTTCAAGTTAACCTCGAATTGCTGATAAATTATTAAACATTTATTGGAAAGCTTTGACA
This sequence comes from Periplaneta americana, assembly GCA_025594305.2. Classification (NCBI taxonomy): domain Eukaryota; kingdom Metazoa; phylum Arthropoda; class Insecta; order Blattodea; family Blattidae; genus Periplaneta; species Periplaneta americana. The sequence continues at coordinate 2,425,737 of JAJSOF020000009.1, forward strand.
AAATATTTTCAGAAACACGCAAAAGTCGATAAAAAATTTCATAAATATTTTCTCAGATTTTTTAGATGTATTCATGGGTCTACTACTTTATCTTACAGGTTTATCTAAATTTAAGTAAACATGTACTAGTCGTTAAAACTTAACCGAAGAATATTGCTGTAATGTAAATATTCGTAATTTAAATTTGTATTCTATTGAGCGTATTCCGAATCTCAGCGCTGAGCAACCGATGGCATCACGGTGTTCCGAATTTCACCGATGGCTTCACTCATGCTCCACCGGTGTCGCACCGGTGCCATCAGCTTGCAGAGGTGGTGGCAGTCTCCATCAGCCACCAACAGTGAATCTGATTGGTTCTTGTATAGGGCGGGAATTAGCAGACGAATGACATCGTGCACTGTTGTGTCATGGCGGTGTGTTCTGCTGTATTGTTTGTAATGAGCACAACGTAAAAACAATATGTTAATGGCTTATGAGCGAACATGTCAACGGACCAGTTATTACTACCGGTTCAAGAAATAAATTGTTTATGCTCTCTTTTCTTTGTACGAGATGGCAGTACGGAAATTTCGCAAAAATCTTGCTAGCGTAGCACAGACAACTTATACAGTCGCCATGACAGCCATCGAACCTTCCAGCAGTTTTGTTCCTATTTCGCTGCAGCGTGACGTCATTGTAGTCCACCGGTCCGGTGAGATTCGGAATACGCTGATTGATTAAGGCAGGGGCGTATACTGGTTAAAGGGTTTGGGCTACCTCTGACCCTATTATTACACAAAATATATCTAATAATTACTTTAATTTTAATTACTATGGTAAAACTAATAATACAAAATTATTACATTATGTTACATTATAAACTTTTTCTTTTGTAATTTCCTTGGGCTACCGCCGGTAGCCCCGGTAGCCCGCAAAATACGCCCCTGGATTAAGGCTGGTTGAATGGAAGAGAAGGCCTTATGGCCTTAACTCTGCCAGCGAAAATGAAACATTCTATTCTATTAAATAATTTTTTTCCATATTTTGTCGTGAAATATGATATTTTTTATCGCCTGTAAAGATTAAAGTATTTGTTAATATCTTATTAGAGATGTTTGAAAATTTTTACCTGACACAGTAATCTCATATTCATCTGTTGTAAAAAGAAAATCTTATTTTTTTTAATAATAAACTAAATTGGAATTTTCAAGTTAAAGAAACAATAAAAAATCTGTTCCTCCATTCACTGTTTGAGTCGCTTGAGAAACTTCTTGCCCCAGCAACTAAAACTCTCCCTAGTGCAAACCCTAGTAATGCCGCACTTTGATTATTGTGACGTTTTGTTAAGTGACCTAAGTTCTGAACTGCCAGTCAAGTTTACAGCGAGTTCAGAATATGTGCGTCAGATACGTGTGCAACATCCGACGATATGATCACATATCACCGTCCTTCGCAAGTATTTCGTGGCTCCGACTCAAAGAATGTAGAACTTCACACTCTTTCTCTTTAGTCTTTCGAATTCTGCACCCTTATCACGAAATTATCTTTCGTCTCGTTTTTCTAACCACGACGTAAATACCAGATCACTTATCTGTGGCGCGTTAAGTATACCTCTTCATAGAACATCTTATTACTCTTCATCTTTCATACTTTCATACATGTTGGTGTATAACTGAGAAGTGGACACACACTTGTTGATATATGATTGGAAATTTGACACATGTTTATATGTGATTAGGGATTGGACACGTATTTATTTATTTTTTGACTGAAATCACCTCAGCGATTAGCTCTATAAGCACTGATGTAACTTCATTTTGTGTAAGTGCTGTGGTTCGGCTTACAACCTTCCTCATTCAGATTCGTGCATTTTGACTCAGGTAGCGGGGGAGCTTCTGCCATGCAGATTCCTTGAAGAGCGTCTCGGGTTATCTATTAGTGCGACCTCGCCACATAGTGGAGGTCAAGGTCACCTGGAAGCCCTCCAGATGCGGTGAGCAGGTGGCTGCTGAATCGCGAGAAACAGACAAGGGCAAGGTCGAGGTCGCGAACAAATCGAACAGGTTGGCAGAGAATGGCGATGCGGGTAAAAATGGAGGGACTCGGAACGGTTCGCAACTGACTGCGCGCAACTCTTTGTTTATTGAGCTCAATTTCTTCAAATCTCAGATCCACAATTACTTAGAACATACCAGAAAATTAAGTTTGGTGATAATACCCCCGATATTTTCGTGATATTTTACAACACTTACATTCAGTTTTTTGAACGTCCACATTCACTCATTGCGTTTCAGAAATGAGGTGTAATAGGAAAGCATTGCAACGGTACAAAAAGAAATGGATTTCTAGATTATTACGAAAATGCACATTTTCGGCATCTCTGACATCCACAGAAATAGTACTGGACACTCTGTCTGTTTGTGAACAGCGATTTCTCCCAAATTGTTTCACATATTTTATTCATATTCATTACTTAAAAGTCACTATGTCGGGGAATAATGCACACGGAAGACAATACGGGTCATAGAAGCCCACAGGATAACGCGGGGTTAAGGCACTAGAGATGTCAGTCTTACCTGCTTGCCACGTTACCTCCAAGGAAGTATCCCTGGTACTCAGTTTTGTTTGAGGCTGAAAGGACCCCAAAGAGACATTCCGGCCGGAAATATTAAATCAATTAAGAAAATACATAATTCCATCGGTAATCGAACCCGCGGCTTTCCAATTTTTAACCTATAACTGAGAGGATGGCTGATGATTTGTAACCCACTCCGATCGTGGCTAATATTCTATATCTCATTCTTATAGTGCTAATATTCTATAACTCATTCTTGTAGTCCTAATATTTTACGTAACTCATTCGGATGTTGGCTAGTTTTTATAACGATAAAGATGGCTTATTGAGCTTTTTATAGCTATAACAGTATTCTGATCTATACAGGGTGTATCAAAAATACGTGTACAAACTTCAGGCATGGGTTCCTTACACCAAAAGAAGGAAAAAAGTTCATATGAACATATGTCCCATAATCCTTCGTTTCTCCGTTAGGAACTGTTCAACACATTGGTACACTCATAATATGCCAACACACAAAACTCATAACCAAAGCTCGAAATGTCCTCCTCTTGCTTCTAGACATGCATGCACTCATCGAATCATGGACTGTCGCACCCTTTCAAATACTCCGGGATGATGTTGAATGGTTTCGCAGGCTTCCGTGACACGTCGATGAAGAGTTTCTTGATCCGGGATGTCTGCTCCATAAACCAATTGTTTAAGGTGCCCCCAAAGATAAAAATCCAAAGGATTGAGGTCGGGAGAACGTGCTGGCCATTTAACTGGTCCTCCTCTGCCTATCCATGTGTCATGGTAGACACCAGTCAGTGTATCTCGAACAAGGCGACTAAAATGTGCTGGAGCCCCATCATGCATGAACCACATGTTTTGTCTTATGTTCAGAGGCACATCTTCGTACAGTAATTCTGGAAGAGTGTTTTGGACAAAGTCCCTGTAGATAGCACCTGTAAGACGTGCTGGTAGAACGTATGGACCTACAATTCCAGCCCACACATTAATCCTAAATTGTTGCTGATGTCTAGCCTGAAATACAGCACGAGGATTCCGATCTGCCCATACGTGTTCATTGTGGAAATTGGTAATTCCATCTCTCCCAAACGTTGCCTCGTCTGTAAACAAAACTGATGAGGCAAACAATGGATTGGCTATTTGTGCTACAAACCATCGGCAAAAGTTCTCCCGTGGTGGATAATCGGCAGGCGAAAGGCCCTGCACACGTTGCGGATGCAAGAGCTGCTCGTGAAGTACCCTCCATGCTGTACTGTGTGATGTACCAGTTGCCACAGCCAATTGTCTTGTACTGATACCTGGATCGTCTTCGGCACAGTGTAAAATGTCTTCTTCGAGGTTCGGCGTACGAACAGCTCTTGGTCTTCCTCGATCACCAGTCTGTGGTGCAATGGTTCCTGTCTCAGCAACGCGACGATACACAGCAACAAAGGTTTGATGATTCGGTTGTCTTCGGTCTGGAAACGCCATCTGATACAGCCTTACAGCCTCGCGTCCATTACCATTCGCGCGAGCATACATAAAAATGATGTCAGCCTGTTCTCGAAATGAATATCGTCCTGCCATAGTTGAACGAAACACGTTAACTCACTCCACGTTCACAATTGCAACGTTGAAGACAGACTAATGACAAATGACACATGTAAACAAGTCTCCATGGCAACACTTCGCCATCTGCAGTCCATTTCTGATACAACGAGTCACAGCCTTTTGTGAATGATGCATAAAGAAATGAAGTTTTGAGGTTGGACCTCGAAGGCTGTTGAACGCAAACTTTTAGTAATAAATGAATAACGGGGAAACAAAGGATTATGAGACATATGTTCATATGAACTTTTTTCCTTCTTTTGGTGTAAGGAACCAATGCCTGAAGTTTGTACACGTATTTTTGATACACCCTGTATATGCACTTTGCTCTGTTCTTGTATATGACCCTCCATTATAATTTGGTATAATAGCTATCACAACTTGATACATATTTCTTTTCTTCCCCCACAGCTGATTCACCAATTCTCAGTCAGATCTGGACTTCAATAAAGATACCAACCTGTCTCAATCACAACTGTATCGCACATGTTTTAATTTAATTCTGTATGTAATAACTTTTAATAACTTTGATCATGGCTCACATAGCCTAGTTTTAACATAGTAATGTTTTAATCTTGTTGTATGTTCATTCACTTCTACAGAGAGGCATGTTAATTGGTTTATTTATTTGTATCACATATACATGTACCAACTTCATGCACATAGGCATAAACTTTTCTGAAGATGGCTTAATCAAGCCGAAAACGTTAAAAACTAAATAAATGTAACACATTATTGTAAATTAATAAATTTGTTAAATAGATAAGCACTGACGGTTCATGATAAAACTTTTATTGTTCTTACATAAGATTATCGGCCCTTATCATGCCTTTCAAATTTAGTATTTTATAACTCTCTCGGTTGGTGAATAATGTTTTGTAACTCACTAGAATGAAGACTAATGTTCTTAAAACAATAGATTGGTTGCTAATACGTGTGGACTCTGTCGATAGATGGTTAGTGTTTCATGGCATAGTCAGTAGTTTCGTCCCAGACGTCTATAGGTGAATTCTTTTCTTCCTCACTCTCGAAGTTTGTTCTGTGAAAGTTCAACTTTTCCATTTGTACTTTATCTTCTTCATTATTCAGTGGAGTAAATAACAGATCTTAACTCAAGTGCCAATACTCTTAAGTGCTAAGATAGGTGCAGGCCGCTACAAAGTCGCATATCTTCACATACGAATGACTGTTTTACTTTGAGGTAATGAATGTAATATCATTTTTTTTTCTGGAGACTGTCCGCTGACCACATTCGGAACTTAGCCAAACTACTGCACAGTTTTCTGTATGTAGACTTTCATGAGCGCCCATGAAAATGTATTTTTTTATTTTTATCTTATGAATTATAGAAAGATAACAGAGAGGGTTTGGAATTGAACGGGTTACATCAGCTTCTTGTCTATGCGGATGACGTGAATATGTTAGGAGAAAATCCACAAACGATTAGGAAAATACGGAAATTTTACTGGAAGAAAGTAAAGAGATAGGTTTGGAAGTAAATCCCGAAAATACAAAGCATATGATTATGTCTCGTGACGAGAATATTGTACGAAATGGAAATATAAAAATTGAAATTTACCTTTTGAAGAGATGGAGAAGTACAAATATCTTGGAGCAACAGTAACAAATATAAATGATACTCGGGAGTAAATTAAACACACAATAAATATGGGAAATGCCTGTTATTATTCGGTTGAGAAGCTTTTATCATCTAGTCTGCTGTCAAAAAATCTGAAAGTTAGAATTTATAAAACAGTTATATTACCGGTTGTGAAACTTGGACTCTCACTTTGAGAGAGGAACATAGGTTAAAGGTGTTTGAGAATAAGATGCTTAGGAAAATATTTGGGGCTAAGAGGGATGAATTTACAGGAGAATGGAGAAAGTTACACAACACAGAACTGCACGCATTGTATTCTTCGCCTGACATAATTAGGAACATTAAATCCAGACGTTTGAGATGGGCAGGGCATGTAGCACATATGGGCGAATCCAGAAATGGATATAGAGTGTTAGTTGGGAGGCCGGAGGGAAAAAGACCTTTAGGAAGGCCGAGACGTAGATGGAAGATAATATTAAAATGGATTTGAGGGAGGTGGGATATGATGATAGAGAATGGATTAATCTTACTCAGGATAGGGACCGATGGCGGGCTTATGTGAGGGCGGCAATGAACCTCCGGGTTCCTTAAAAGCCAGTAAGTAAGTACGTATGAATTATAGAAAGAACAAATAGTCATTTGTCCTTATCATTATGATGATTGCTTCAATTGATGGCTTAATATGTAGAGTGGAAAAGCATATCATTTAATACAAATCTTATGCTGGTAGAAGTTACAGTTAAACTCAAATGTTGTTGTAAGCCAAAATAACAGAGGATTGTATAAATAACTTGTCCCAGTTCCACAATCTTCTGTTGTAAATATGTCACGGTTCTCTGATGTTGTCTTCTTGAACATGAACATCGATTTCAATGTGACAATCGTAGACAGATCAGTAGCTCAAGTTAATAACGTTCGTGTGGATGCAGGCACGACAATAGTTGAATATGCTGCTGTAACCCAGTTCCCAGTGTTGCTTTTTGTGATTGGTGGGTAACATTCTGCATTCTGTTCTGTGAGTAATACCGCTTGATCTCGCTGGTTCATTGTTTTGAATGTAGACGTTAATGTCAGTAAAGACGGTTTCATAATTGAATATGAAATATCGAAGATAGTTACAGTGCTATGTCGGAATAATATTTAACACCTGTGACACTCGTGGTCAGGGAGTAAAAAGCGTATAAAGTAAGGCGAAACTTAGAATCTATCCTCAGGGAAAAGTTGCGAGGTAGCGGTAGCACAAAATCTTGCCGGTCAAATAGCCCCTCAGATGAGTAGTGTATGGGTAACAAACACATCTTAATCTCACATAAATATTCACTGGTGTGTCTTACATTAGTCCATTATGCAACGAGCCTATAATGGTAGTAATTAAAACGAGCGTCTTAATTACCATTATAGGCAAGTTTCATACGATTTTTTATGCTCGACCACATTTCTGGGGAAATCTACAGTATGCAGAATATAGATACGAGTAAATTGAATGTTCATGAACCTAAACGAGAACTTTGAGAACGAGGTAAACGAATGAAAAAAAAATAGATAAATAGTAACTTTGTCGAAGGTGAATATTGCCTCTTTAATCATTAATATTGTAACTACCATACCCCAAAAACAGGATATGCAGCCACCAGTGTGTTCTTTTTATAGGGAAGGGACTATCGAGATTGAATTCCTTGTATTTTTGTCTCTAGTTGCAAAAAGATTAAATGCAATGTTTAATAAGATGATGCAATATGATCGCAGTAGCATCACGATTATTCGTATGTTTTCTAGGTTAAGGACATGCAGTTTTGAATACTGTGTGGGATGATTTTGAAAATGTGAAGTAAAAACATGGTTTTAATAATTAGTCTACAGCACATTAAAAACATTATTCACGAAATGGATTTCACTATGGATCGTCCTGGATAATAAACATCCCAGTTAATCGAGAATTTACTGCAGGCGTAAATTTCGGAGACTCCTAGAAGTACTGAATATAATCTAAGCTAACATAGCTTGCTTTCGAGGTTGCATATGTTTTTGTTAATTTTTCTTTTCCCTCTTCCAAAATGAAACTGTAGCCAGCAATTCTTACTTGAAGTTCCTAGTTATTTTTGTGTAATAGCTAGCACTTTCGAGGCGCAATTTAATTAGTTACATTTTTTAAAGTTTAAACCATATATTCACAATATTTCGGGCCCTGAATGAAGACAGAAGGTTTTCCCTGGTTTTTACATATAGAAACACAATAAAAATTTGGCATTTTGAGTTGTTTTTAAGAGTATTTAATGTACTAATACACTACGTATATCCTCAATGTTTATATACCAGAAAACAAATGCACACGCCAAGCGCATCCCTCAAAGTACACGTGTGCTATCGGTTGGTGCTAGTTCAGGATATCCCTATAAGAAGAGGTTGCGATTTATTCATTAGGCAGGACTCAGCGTGAAGTGTGTTTGAAATATACAGAAGAAACTAAAAGACGATGAACATTGAGGGTAGTCATTCCGGGAGTAAAGCCCCGCCCATGGGAGCAGTAAACTTTCCCGATAAATGGCGGTCGATCCACTAGGGTGGATGGTAGATAACACACAAGTCCTCCAGTGCAGGCATTGTCCCAGTCCCGCCCTGCGGTAATCGTGCAGGGTGCTAACATTTGACATTTCGTGCGGAAGTCCCTGTATGCGCTGCGGTAATTGTGCGACTTCACGGAAATTTCGTTGTTACCATCGATTTAAAAGAAAGCTTAGTGGCGTAATAGTCCAATCATCTTGTGAAATAAATTCTACTTGGAGACAAGTTATCAGAATTAACGCCAGAAGTTAAAAAAGGAGTGAAGAAAGTTATGGTTGTGCCCTGAATACTTACTTACTTACTGGCTTTTAAGGAACCCGGAGGTTCATTGCCGCCCTCACATAAGCCCGTCATCGGTCCCTATCCTGAGCAAGATTAATCCAGTCTCTACCATCATATCCCACCTCCCTCAAATCCATTTTAATATTATCTTCCCATCTACGTCTCGGCCTCCCCAAAGATCTTTTTCCCTCCGGCTTCCCAATTAACACTCTATATGCATTTCTGGATTCGCTCACACGTGCTACATGTCCTGCCCATCTCAAACGTCTGGATTTTATGTTCCTAATTATGTCAGGTGAAGTATACAATGCGTGCAGCTCTGCGTTGTGTAACTTTCTCCATTCTCCTGTAACTTCATCCCTCTTAGCCCCAAATATTTTTCTAAGAACCTTATTCTCAAACACACTTAACCTATGTTCCTCTCTCAAAGTGAGAGTCCAAGTTTCAGAACCATAAAGAACAACCGGTAATATAATTGTTTTATAAATTCTAAGTTTCAGATTTTTCGACAGCAGACTAGATGACAAAAGCTTCTCAACCGAATAATAACAGGCATTTCCCATATTTATTCTGTGTTTAATTTCCTCCCGAGTGTCATTTATATTTGTTATTGTTGCTCCAAGATATTTGAATTTTTCCACATCTTCGAAGGATAAAGCTCCAATTTTTATAGTTCCATTTCGTACAATATTCTGGTCACAAGACATAAACATGTACTTTGTCTTTTCGGGATTTACTTCCAACCCTATCGCTTTACTTACTTCAACTAGAATTTCTGTGTTTTCCCTAATGGTTTGTGGATTTTCTCCTAACATATTCACGTCATCCGCATAGACAATTCCAAACCCTGAATATTATGCGATAATTAAAAACTTCACTTCTCGGATATGATTTTCTTCACAATGTAAGGAACTGGACTGCAAAGACGTTACAACTTATAGGATGAATCTGCGATATTGGCCAATTAACGTTTCAGAACCGCCTTAAAATCAACCAATCACATTTGTGTTAAGATGCTTTGTAAGGAAGCGTTTTATCTGATAAGACGCCTCGTGCAATACTTCAGTGTCAATCACAGAAAATCAAGAAATGCCAACAAAATTTAACTTTGAAAATTGCGTTTTCAATAGCTCTAACTTCAAGTAATAAATAAATATCTGTAAACACCTTTCGTGTTTTATTCTGTTAATGTAACATTTCAGCTTATCTCACTTTTGAGGTTAAGTATTGTTGTTTCGTATTTCCGCTCCGAGTAGCTGGCAATAGTATTCAGTAAGCCATGATAGACAGCAGTTTGTTTTTGAACTTCATTACAAGGAAACATAATAATGTCTTATTGTCGTGTTTAATAATTATTATTATCATTTACATAAATAATTCGGTTTGAAAGTTATTTAATTTTATTCGTGGAAAATTTTATTAAATTATACTCATGCATTTCCTACAGAATATCTAATGAATGCATAAAAATATTTAACATATTTTCATATGTTTCTTGCTGGAGATATGATTAAAAGATGGGAGTTCCATAAATATGATAATCAACAATGCATAAGCTGAAAGGACAAATGAAAATCGTAGTTGATCAAAATGACTACTACAAATCAACAGCGGGCACAATGTGTTCTTTGGTATGCTAAATTTGAGAATGTTAAAGAGTTCAAAGGGAATTTCGACATGAGTATGGTGTACTAATGTACCTAAATACGATTCCATAATGTTGTGTTGTCGAACATTTGTAGAAACAGGTTCTGTGTTAAAAAAAAAAAAAAAAAAACATGCAGGAGGTCGCAGGCGAAACCCAGTACGGGAAGCAGCTATCTCTTGGATTGGTCCCCAAACTCCCCAGATCTAACCCCTTCTGACTTCCTGTAGGGTTTTGTTAAAGACATTGTCTATTCACAGAAACCCAGGAACATTGATCATTTGAGAGTAAAAATTACCCAAGCTTTTCAACAAATCGCCCTCTTATGTTACAACGGACATGGGCTGAATTGCATCACCGTTATGAGTTGTGCAGGGTGCGCAATGGGGTCATGTTCAGCTCTGAGAAATCTCCCATCTTTCAGTGTTATATGCACAAAGTTTCAACAAGTAAAGTTCAGCAGTAAATGTTTACGTTGTTCTTATTTTATCCATATTCAAACGGATCACCATGTATATATAATCCAACATTTCGGAGTTATAATCATTTCCATCAGGGTAACCAGGGAAAAGGCGAACGTATTTATTTATTTTATTTAATTAATTAATTAAATTAAATTATTTACTTTATTTATTTTATTTTATTTATTTATTTATTAATTTATTTATTTATTTACTTATTTATTTACTTTATTTATTTGTTTATTTGCTTATTTATTCATTTGTTTGTTTATATATTTATTCATTTATTTATTTACTTTATTTGTTTATTTATTCATTTATTTATTTATTTACTTTATTTATTTATTTACTTCATTTATTTATTACTTTATTTATTTGTTTGTTTATTTATTTACTTTATTTATTTATTTACTTTATTTATTTATTTACTTTATTTATTTATTTATTTATTTGTTTATTTATTTATTTTTTTTATTTCTTTATTTATTTATTTATTTGTTTATTTATTTATTATTTTTATTTATTTATTTATTTGTTTATTTATTTATTTATTTATTTGTTTTATTTATTTATTTGTTCATTTATTTATTTTTATTTATTTGTTCATTTATTTATTTATTTGTTTATTTGTTTATTTATTTTTATTTATTTATTTATTTGTTTATTTATTTATTTACATTATTTATTTATTTATTTATTTGTTTATTTATTTACTTTATTTATTATTTATTTATTTGTTTATTTGTTTGTTTATTTATTCATTTATTCAGGTATTCATTTATTTATTTTGCCCGAAGGTATACGTATTATATGTGTTGTATCTTCTGCCCAGGAGAATAAACCTTTGCTAGGGATCCAAGAGGTACGTTTCCCTTTTCTTTGACGATAGAATCGATATGTTGCTCTAGAACTTTGAATGTGCCTGTATCTCCCACACGGTGCAAATACCCGAAATCCTTCAACCACATTTATAATCGTGAAAATCATGCTTGTATATAAAATAGCACAATGATACCCACGCCAAATCATCCGGCGTTAACATCTGTAAAATGTTTCAATTAACATGGACTAATCCTCTTACAGATATCGTTAGTACACAGCGTTGTGTGATTACACAGATCACCGTAATGATTTGGGACAATTTATATGGAAATCGCCTCTTATCCGTTCGTGACCTAATTGAGAGATTGTTTCGGTGAATGGATGCTCATCAAACCTACAACCGGCATAACCTTAGTGGTAGCATCCAGGTATCTTCGTGATACAATGTCGACTTTTGTAATCCATAGATCCGTGATCTCACAGTCCGGAAATTCTCAAAATTAGTCTTTATATTTTACTAGTGGCTTGTGCAGCAAATGCTGCAAACTAAGTTCATTAGACGTTTAAATAAACATTTTTCAGATTTATTTACAGTGAAGAATACCAGACATTTTGAAAGTTATTTGATTCCATAATAATGAAACATACTTCCGCTTAATGATTTTTTTATGCCAAATACTTTTTCTTAAACTTATCCATCTTCAGTTTTTGTGTTTCAACGCGAAAACGCAAGTAACAATGTCAGGACGATCAGTGGGTTTTTCATGTGGGAGTAAAGCAATAGCTATTTCAGGTCATTGTGGATTGTAGGTGAAAGTTAAAAAAGTCAGGTTTGCTATGCTTTCGAACAATAGACATAGCATCTTGGTATAGCTGCTGCATGTAGAGCTTGAAATGTAGAGGATAAAATCATTTTATCCTGCTAAGAGATCTTGCTGAAATGATCGAGAGACTAGAAAATTTTGTAGGGCTCTTATTTTATAAATAAGCAATACCTTTTGGTCTTTCCTTAGGAACTGTAATTTTTACGCTCTCTCGAGCCAATACTGAAGAAAATGACGCATATAAATATCTACACCACATCGCCATTAAGTATACGAAAAAGACCCAACCCCATTTGATTAATAATTATAAAAATATTTGAATTTTAATAACAATATTATTATCTTACGTAAGTTTGTAGTTTTATATACTGCATAGCTGACACTCGGTAAATTATAGAAATGAAGATCTAATTTAAGATATTCTCTACATCTACTTATATAACCCCAAAACGTTTCACTTTCATATCATCAATATAGCATATTATCTATAATTATTAATGAAAAATAGTCACATCATGGCATTAACTAAATAATATTTAATTTCTAAAGGTAATAATATCATCAAACTACCTCAAGTTTTGTAGATTTTAATATCTAATACACAGCTGTACTCAGAAAATTACAAATCCCAGATTCAGACCTGTGAATTATTTTTAGTAAGTCTTAAAGTTTTTAGTAACCAATTGAATTTGAGCTCTAAATATGTCAGAAATCCTGCAGGTCATGGCCTTCGTGTAATAGCCTACTGTTTGTTGTAGTGTGTGTTTTGTTTTTTTCTGTAATGCAATAGTTCTCAAACTCACGAAAGATGGATTTTGGAAAATAGGAAAATTATGTAGGAAAATTGACATTTCACTGAAAACTACTATTTATCTGAAAAACTTTTAGTTCCAAGCTTCAAAATGAGGGTCATTTATTAAAATCCGTTCAGCCGTTTTCCCGTAATTTCCATTTAGTTAAAATTATATTAAATATATATATATATATATATATATATATATATATATAGATAATGATATTAATGTGAATGTAATTACTAGGCCATGAAAGTTCATGCATTGGCATGTTTTTATTGGTTTGGCATATTGGAAAAGTAAAAGTGGATCTTTGCCTTCAGGGAAAACCTATCATTCTCTGGTCTCTTCTACCACAGCATCCGTCCATATTGTGGATTAGATCTGACAAGGAAGGCTAAGCAAGTGATAATGTATCTTCACAACGATTATGGAGTAACGGTCAGCGCGTCTGGCCACGACACCATGTGGCCCGGGTTCGAATCCCGGTTGGGGCAAGTTACCTGGTTGAGGTTTTTTCCGGGGTTTTCCCTCAACCCAATATGAGCAAATGCTAGGTAACTTTCGGTGCTGGACCCCGGACTCATTTCACCGGCATTATCACCTTCAGCTCATTCAGACGCTAAGAAACCTGAGATGTTGATACAGCGTCGTAAAATAACCCAATAAAAAAAACAACGATTGTTCTCCCATACGTTCCATTTGAAGTAAGAAATCTCCCAATAAACATCTACATCCGTAGAAGGGTTTGTCTTCGAGATATGATTTTCCAAAATAATCGCTTGACACTCATGTCATCGTCAAGAAGAAAATTGTTTTAAGATGCCAAATGTTTATGCACTGCCTTCAAAATCAGGGAAGCTTATGAAAACTCACTTCTTCAAGTTGTTTCAAGAAGTATATTTTCCTCTTTCTGTCATTTACCATAGCATTCCTTTTGTAAACTCGTGGATCAGTTACCAGGCTATAGAAAGAATAATTCCAGAAGGTAGAACCAGCGTATAGGTAACTAAGAATGGACACTTCGCGTCGGTACCTTTGATGTAGCCGGACTGATTTCAATGACCTTCAAGCCAGCTAGAGCGTGAGATTCTGCTTTCTCCCTAGAGTTGGCGCTGACATCACACCAGCTAGCAGTCGACACAGCGGAAATATAACACATATAATTAATTAGGTACATTATGTACTCAAATAAAATAAATTGGATCCATAAAATAATAAATCCGTCATTAACTGTAATGTCTAGACTCTAGAGTTCCTTTATAATGAGAGTTGAGACGTTGACCCCAACAACAATTAAAATATGTAATGATTTGATAACACTGAAAATGGAAAAACAAAACTCTTACGAGAAGTAAAACCATATACATATTATATTATATACAAATATTAAACGAATTCGATACTTAATTTTAAAATGTATTATATTATTTTATAATATAATTTATTATATATGAAAATAAAAAAATTATTATTACAACTAGTTTGTCACTGGGAGATAAGGAAAAGCTGTTAACTTGAATATATTTGAAGCAAAGCGTTACTGGATTATGCAATAAGGTAGGCGATGTTTGGATCCTGTGTCTCAACTCTATTCTCAATTATTATCTTAGCGTATGCTCGATTACACTAACCTCTAGCGCTTGAAAGTGGAACTAAACGCCGGTGCACAGAGAAACAAAACACAGGAAAATTCGCTCATTGTCCATTCTTTATAATCCCTATTCTCTGGTAGAACAGTGGAAGTACTAAGAATTCCAAAGCACATAACTCCGATTGTTCAGCCTCTTGATGTTTATGGCTTCAGGCCTTGGAAAAATTTCATTCAGAAGTTCTCAGATAGTGTTCTGTTACTTGGCACGAATATCATTTGGTGATTCTCGCTAGCATTCGAAGGATGGTTATACCAATTTGGATTTCCAAAGTGTCGTCCCCCCCCTCCCCGATGTTCAGGGACGACCTGTCTTCTGGTGACCGTTAGGGACCTCCCTGAGTCATCTCAGTGGTGTCCCCAGAAATGAGGATTTCACACGTAGGGGAGTAGTGAGTACAGTGAGAAACAAAATATTAAGACATATGTATGCAAGTGAAATTTCAAGTATTTTTAAAATCAAGTGCAATAGGAATAGACATTAAAACATGGTGTATAATAATACATAAACAAAAATGTTAATAGATAAAGGACATAATATACAATACGTGTTTGTCAAAAAACTGCAAATGTCTCACTGTTCCCATTCAGTAGGGTACAGTGAGACACCACAGTGTCTATTAACGGACATTGAAATGATTTACATTTATTTCAAAAGAAAACAAAAGCTTGCTGTCTCTTTATCTTGACATTTTCTGTAGGCTTATTTAGAATCATTTTGATGTCTGACTTCGAAACCATTGAAACATCTGGAACGTTTGGAAAAGTGAATTTTCCACGACAATTCAAACTTTTGCGAAAAAATTAAATAAATTTTTGGTGACAACAAAGCTTATAATTATAAGAATTTAATTTAATTCTTTATTATTTTTAACATTTTTCTTAAATTTTATGAATATATTTTTATTTATGAAACCATTAAAACTTAATTTATCCATTATTGTAAACTACAGTTCCTAAATTGGTTACTAGTATGTTCATTTTTAATGTTCATTTACTGGTAAATGTAATATAATTACAGTTTATTTTTGCAAATCATTGGTAAATGGGAACAGTGAGACGTCTCAGTGTACCCTTCAATGGCATGTCTCACTGTTCCCTTTACGCATAGTTCGTTTAAAAATGACGCCATCACTTCAAAATTAAAACAAGAAAGACGGAAATTTTCCAAACATAACTTCAAATACCATAGCATTAGGTAACAAAACATTCATATTTCTATTTCTTTTGTATATCCAATATAACCTTCATTAAACACAAATCAAAATTTTACTTCTAGAGTGAAAAATTATGAATTATTTTTTCATCATTCACCCTTAAAACTAGAATCAAATAGAGTATGAAAATACTGTTACTTTACACATGCAACATACCACTCCACTGTTACCAACATCTCAACATCAAAATTTACCATCTAATAAAAAAATGTCTCACTGTTCTCCCTGTCTTACTGTACCCACTTCTCCCCTACCTTTTTGGGATTTTACGCATAACGGTATACGCTCAGAAGGACTTTTGTCAGTCCCTTTCGTATATATACACATTAATGGTGGTATGGTTTCCAACAGATCGAAGAGGATATTAGGAGAAGAGGAAGTAGCGGGCACGAAAATTATCACCCTCTTGAGACATGGGGATGTCTGGCGAGAATTTGACTCCTTCTGAAGGTTAGGTTGGCAAAGCTAAATTACGGAGCCCGCTATCTGAGAGCGACGAGCCCCGCCGTGTTATCGTTGTCGCAGATGAAGCAATTAAGTAGAGACTCCTTGCTAATTTACTCCAGCTTTATGTCATTAATTCCAGTTGACATTGAAGTGAAGTAATTACATTGCAAGACCGCCTAACTACATTTTACTGTCATTCACTTGTAACTTACATCGCACCAAGTTAAACAAACAATTGTCAAACCACAAGTACTGTTTCAACGAGCGGTGTGTGTGAACTTTGAAGGTTACGAAGTGTACATAGTTAAAACACAACGTAGCAACACTGTAACGCCGCGGTTACCATTAGCAACGCCGTATCTGTAGAGCGCTGATATTCCATCCGAACGGCCTAGATTCGATTTCTAGCCTATTCGTGATGGAACTTGAGATGGTCAAAGATGTTGCAGAGTTTTGACGGGTTAATCCCGTTTCTCTTATTCTATCAATACTCTCTACATCTCACTCACTTTGTCATTCAGTTGTATGTACTTATTTAATGCTATTAAATTTCAAATGAATACAAATGATTATGTCCCGTGACCAGAATATTGTACGAAATGGAAATATAAAAATTGGAGATTTATCCTTCGAAGAGGTGGAAAAATTCAAATATCTTGGAGCAACAGTAACCAATATAAATGACAGTCGGGAGGAAATTAAACACAGAATAAATATGGGAAATGCGTGTTATTATTCGGTTGAGAAGCTCTTATCATCCAGTCTGCTGTCCAAAAATCTGAAAGTTAGAATTTATAAAACAGTTATATTACCGGTTGTCTTTATGGTTGTGAAACTTGCACTCTCACTCTGAGAGAGGAACATACTGAAGGTTAAGGGTGTTTGAGAATAAGGTGCTTAGGAAAATATTTGGGGCTAAGCGGGATGAAGTTACAGGAGAATGGAGAAAGTTACACAACGCAGAACTGCACGCATTGTATTCTTCACCTGACATAATTAGGAACATTAAATCCAGACGTTTGAGATGGGCAGGGCATGTAGCACGTATGGACGAATCCAGAAATGCATATAGAATGTTAGTTGGGAGACCGGAGGGAAAAAGACCTTTAGGGAGGCCGAGACGTAGATGGGAGGATAATATTAAATGGATTTGAGGGAGGTGGGATATGATGATAGAGACTGGATTAATCTTGCACAGGATAGGGATCGATGGCGGGCTTATGTGATGGCGGCAATGAACCTTCGGGTTCATTAAAAGCCATTTGTAAGTAAGCAAGTACAAGTTAATATATTATAGTATAAACTAGCCCACTCCTAAATGAGTAAGACTCGTGCTCAAGAGGGAATTCCAATACAAACAAAATAAAATTGAGAGTGCATAAATTACAGATTAAAAAGTGTTAAATATCCTTAAACTCAAACTATAATTTCAATAATTTTTTTTATTATTAATTTGAAGAGGAAATGGAACTATAAAAATTGGAGATTTATCTTTCGAAGAGATGGAAAAATTCAAATATCTTGCAGCAACAGTAACAAATATAAATGGCACTCGGGTGGATATTAAACGCAGAATAGATATGGGAAATGCCTGTTATTATTCGGTTGAGAAGCTTTTGTCATCTAGTCTGCTGTCAAAAAATCTGAAAGTTAGAATTTATAAAACAGTTATATTAGCGGTTGTTCTGCATGGTTGTGAAACTTGGACTCTCACTTTGAGAGAGGAACAGAGATTAAGGTTTTTGAGAATAAGGTTCTTAGGAAAATATTTGGGGCTAAGAGGGATAAAGTTACAGGAGAATGGAGAAAGTTACACAACGGAGAGCTGCACGCATTGCATTCTTCACCTGACATAATTAGGAACATAAAAAGCAGACGTTTGAGATGGGCAGGACATGTAGCACGTATGGGTGAATCCAGAAATGCATATAGGGTGTTAGTTGGGAGGCCGGAGGGAAAAAGACCTTTGGGGAGGCCGAGACGTAGGTGGGAAGATAATATTAAAATGGATTTGAGGGAGGTGGGATATGATGATAGAGACTGGATTAATCTTGCTCAGGATAGGGACCTATGGCGGGCTTATGTGAGGGCGGCAATGAACCTGCGGGTTCCTTAAAAGCCAGTAAGTAAGTAAATAAGTAAGTATTAATTTGAAGAGGATTGGTGGTTAAAATATTATTAGAATAAAATTTTAAAATTTGTTTAATAATAATCTAGGACCTTGACTCATGCTATGATAAAAAGCTTTATTGGTTTTACATTTAGGTTGAAATAAACGCAGAAAATTAATATTTTTAGTTCTATATTTATGTATATACATTTCAAAGCTATTAAAATTTTTGTGAAAATATTTTAATAAATCAAAATAATAAATTTGTTTGTCAATTAACTGTTTACGTGTAATTTATTTAGCATTATTTCAATCTATATTCATGTATGTTATTATAGGTTGGGGTGGAACTTATAAATCCAACCTTTATCCGTTAATTTTACTACAGAAAAAAGTATTAACAATTTGTTTAAAAAAGCAGAAAGATTACCCAACTGAATTTTGTTTAAACATTTCAAAGTTTTCAACATTAAACAAATGTATTATTTTATTTTATTAAAATATTTTCATAGAAATTTTAATGACTTTGAAAGGTATATACATAAATATAGAACTAAAATATGAATTCTCTGCGTTTGTGTGAACCAAAATGTACAACCAATGCAGCTTTTTGTCATAGCGTGAGTCAAAGTCCCAGATTATTGAACAAATTTTATTCCAATAATATTTCAACCACGAATCCTCTCCAAATTAATTTAAAAAATTTGTATTGGATTTATAGTTTGGGTTTAAACATATTAAACACTATTTAATCTGTATTCACTCTCAATTTTAATTTTACTTTTGTCTGTATTGGAATCCCCTCCTGAGCACGAGTCTTACTCATTCAGGAGTGGGCTAGTTTATCTTTCATTGTATTTATTAACATGTATTCATTTCAAACTTACTAGCAATAATAAATAAATAAATAATAAAATAA